>VIAB01000262.1:366624-376861 GCA_009801035.1 Oophaga pumilio
GATCGTGACTCCCCAATCTTTGAGGCTAGATCGTGACTCCCCAACATTGCATATATGGAGGTTCCAGAGATAAGATCTCTACTTATCTTATAAGAAAGGGATTCTGTCACCAGGTTTATGCCACCTAATCTGAGAGCAGCATAATGTAGGGCCAGAGAACCTAATTCCAGAGATGTGTCACTTACTGAGCTGCTTGCTGTAGTTTTGATAAGATCAGGGATTTATCAGCAGTTCATTATCACTTGAGGGCTGGTAACTCTGTTGCCAAGTAGTCAAGCGTATGCATGAGCTCTGTATTACCTCATCCTCACCACTGATTGGCAGCTTTCTGCCTATGCACAGTGTACACAGAAAGCTGACAATCAGTGCTGGGACGGGGTTACAGAGCTCAACATTCAGAGTACTGCTAGATCTGCAACAGATAAAACAGAGATTTTATCAAAATTGCATCAAACAGCCTAGTAAGTGACACATCACTGGAATCAGGGTCTCTGCACGTACATCATACTGCTCTGAGATGGGGAGTAAAAACTTGGTTACTGACTTATTTTAATGCTGGAAGCACACATACTGTATTTTTAGCCAAAGGCAGAAGTGGATTACAGAAAATGGAGACATTGAGTAAGGACTTTTCCCTACTGGATCCACTAGTTGCTTTGGCTCACAAAACTGCATGTGCTATTCCAGCTTTATGGTATCTTTTTAGAAAATGGCTGGCCTACTCCCTTAATATTTCTATTTTTCATTGCATATGGCCAATATGAATACAAGAAGTGAGGTAGGAGTGTATATATAATGTATATAGTGAGCGCTTGTCAATTCGCACATCTATATTTTCTCATAACAGTGAATAACTTTGTATCTTTCTACAAAGTTACATCATTCAGAGCCATATTGTAAAATGATTTTCCCTCTATGTGGCAGATCGCCAGTGACAGGACAGATAATATATTTTTCAGCAGTCTGTCCCCTATGGTATTCAGTACGAAGTGTCAGAAACTGGAGATCTGTGTTAGTGAGGCCCAACATGCCAGACTCAGCAGGCATCCATGTGCGGAGAGCGCTCGCTTGTCTTCTATCCCCCTCTTTTGAGATTTGGCTTTTCATGGTTACTCATCTTTAAAAGAAAGTATATATTATTGAGTGTTTTGTGCTCTGAGCCTTCGGTGTATGTAAATCAGCATTTCAGAAGGCAAATAAATGCATTCAGGAAAATAGCCTATAAATTAGATGCTTTGCAGATGTTCTCAGTCTTTGCTGAGCTTTTCCATCACCTGTTCCACAAGTCCAATGGACGCGGCCACTATGCAGCATGAGGACCCTAGTAATAAAGGGAATGTGGCATCAGAGAATGACCCGGTGTTTAAGTCTGGTTTTCCAGTGTCATTATTTATTTTTTATTTTATAACAATTTATTTTTCCAATTACCATATCACTATACTGTATGTATAAAAATAAATTGGAACACCCCCAATTTTCACACTGGTCACTAAGCTTATGTTATTGCTCTTAGCTGTAGGTCAGGGCGAGGAGGCGTTGATGTAGCGGAGTCGGGAAAGTCAGACGTCAGGGGTAACGATAGAGCTGGATGTGATGGACAGAGCACGAAACAGCATCTTACATGCTGGGTGATACATGCAGAGACCAGAAGAGCTGGATATGTTAGATTGCGCGTAGATCAGTTCGGTACAGAAGCCCAATGTGCAGGATGGCTCCTAGGAATTGCAGAGCTGGAATGGCAGATAATATTGTGGCTTAACAGGCCATCACCTTGATGTAGCAGAGCAGACGGGACATGGAACCAGATTGGCAGTATAACACTTGTGATAGCAGAGCCGAGTGTGTGGATAACACCTAGGAACAGCAGAGTCGAATTGGCAGGTTTGCACCTACATGTAAACTGTAGTAGAGCTGGGTTTTTTCTGGAGGCTTGTTGGGGTCTCAGCCTGTGGTGGCAGTGTATTAAAACCTGAATACTCAGACAGCATGCACCTGCTTGAGTTGGCATTAGAAAGCCTAGAAGCGTGACATCAAAGGTTAGCACTGGGTTACTGGGTGGTCCATGTGAAGAACAGGAGGCAAGAATTTTTAATATTTATTTTTATTCATCTCATTAACTTTTTTAAGCTTTAAAAAGAAAAAATATATCTACATTTAACATAAAGCTTGATTTTCTATTTGGGGCGAACATCAAGTAAGGATTCTAGAATATTAACAGTGTGTACACTCGCTCTGTAAGGATACGGTTCTGCTGTCCAATGTGAGCGGTCGTCACTTGACCGCACGTATGCTTCTGTGTTGAGAGAAGCTTGGCGGCGCATGATCGCAAGTATGCCAATTGCCGACTGCTTGAACCGGCCAGCAGAGCTGTATCCTGACCGTGTGCACATTACACTCTGTATTCGGCAGGCTGCGGTGCAAGGGGAAAGTTTGCCATTGGTTGTAAACCTCTTTAACAAGTGATCGTTAAAAGTGAATATTTTCATTGTCCCCTCCAGTGATTTTAGTGTCCTGATCTGGAAAATCTTGTGAATGTTTTCCAGGTTTTGTTCACTCTTCTGATGAAAGTCTGCAGTCGCTCCATGCGACTGCAAACGTCTGAATCCTAACAGCGCGTGCCTCGCACACTGTCAGGATACTCCGGTGTTGGCAGGTAGTCGTGATTTGCGTACATGCAGTCACGTGCCGACGAGATGTGCTCGACCTCCCTCTATACCAGTGAATTAAGCAACCGGAGTAAAGCGAGGGCTGGTCACTATTAACCTGGTGACACGTCCTCATTAAGTATAATTAAACATTTCCCAATGTTGGAAAAGAGCTAGAGACCAATGTGTATAATTTTCTATTTCCATGCAAATTTTTGGTGTGTTAATTAGTATTTCCCAATATTAGAAATTAAAAGGACACCATTTTGTCAATTGCATTGATCTGTATCCCCCATATCTACAGTACATGTAATATATTTTATTTCATGGCGGTAATACCCATTGATAAACAGTTACTGGGTTTTTGGTATCAACTTATTTTTTCCCATTTTTTATGTTCCCTTTTTAAATTGCCAACTACATCAGAGCATTAGATTGATAGGAGTCTATGGAATGAGGCTTGTGGCCTCTTTAAAGGGGAAAATTTAACACTCCAAACTATTTATCTGTTCTTGTAGCTCTTTCACAGGCAGGTCCAGCAATACCTGTACATGGCTAGTTCTTTCCTCAATTACTGAAAAAATCAGCGATCAATCTGATATGCAAATGAGGCTGTAGATCTTAATCCTTTGTCACTCCAGCTCTATTACTCGCCCAGTGCTACCTCCTCTTGCTTTACTGACAGACTATGCTGTGTGACTTCAGGCAAAGGAGCTGTCAGTCAAGCAGTTGTAGGTGGCTCTGGGCGGGGAATAGAGCTAGAGTGACAGAGGCTTCAGAACAGCCATAGTTCTTCAGCCTCATAAACATATCAATCCAAACGCTGATTTCTCAGTAACCGAGGAACGGCCTGGCCTTATAAAGGTATTGCTGGACTTGTCTTTGAAAGGGTTACTCGTGCATATAAATAGTTAGGGATGTGTAATCTTGTTTGCAGATTCCCCTTAAGCATTTACTTTGTAGACAGCACCATGCAAATAATACTTAACTAGTCTGGAAGTATTCCTATATTATATCTCACTATTACTCTACTTTGTGTCTTGGATGCCATATTAGCTGAAGGCGCCGGCACATCATTTTTGACCAGTCATATTAAGATATTTACCATTAGTGTTTCCCTTATCCGCGTTTCGCTCTTCAGCATGTTGTATAGTGACCGCTTAATACTACTAGGCAGCATCCCATTAATTCCCATAGTGCTATGCTCTTAGCGGACAGGAAATCAGCGGAATTCTGAAATTATATATAGAGAGAGAAAAGCCATCTGTAAATGAGTGATGAAGCAAATGATTCACAGCATAATCTAATATTTTGTGTAGAATGTGTAGTTTAAAATTACTTTGTAGAAGAAACCATATGACATTTTGTTTCCTACCAACTACTCTTTTAAAGCATATACCCTGCAGTGTTCACACGACTGGTATGGGGTTGTGTAATTAATTGTCAGGTGTGGCATCAGGTTCAAACTAGGGTGTCTGGGGACCACAGGAGGAATTCACCCTAAGGGCCCACCCTGCAGCTATATGTAAATACCTGTTAGCTTTTCTCCCCGTTATAGTGGAGCATCGACTGTAAAACAGAGATGGCTCCTGCACATCTACTGTGCGTACACTATATAACTGGGATGTACAATTATGGTAGTTTGCATTAAAGTGCTTTTTTGGTTAAAAGCAGTTATAATAATACCACATAAAAGAGAGAAATACTGCCACACCATGATTGGACAACATATTCCACCACATAGTGACCGAATAATACCATATACAGGGACAAATATCACCACACCGTGACCAGACCACATATTTCCACATAATAGCCAAATAATACCACATACAGGGACAAATTCAGCTACACTGTGACCAGACCACATATTACCACTACATAGTGACCAAATAATAATACATACAAGGGAGACATTTCAACACACCATGACCAGACCACATATTGCCACCACATAGTGACCAAATGCTACAATACTGATCATTAATAAAAACCACAACACTAACACTGTTATTACCACAAGTGAAATTACACACAGGAGTGTATAGTGTACAGCATGGTGTCAGTGTACAGATAATACAGTTATCACCAGTGACTCTGTATATAGTGTCATTGTGTACAGGTAATCAAGGATTACCAGTGACATTATACACAGGAGCTCTGTATATAGTGTCAGTGCACAGGTAATACAGTGATCAGTGACATTATACACAGGAGCTCTGTATATAGTGTCAGTGTGTACAGGTAATACAGGGATTACCAGTGACATTATACACAGGAACTCTGTATATAGTGTCAGTGTATAGGTAATACAGTAATCAGTTACATTATACACAGGAGCTCTGTATAAAGTGTATAGTGTACAGGTAATATATAGTCAGTGTACAGGTAATGCAGTGATCACCGGTGACATTATACACAGAAGCTCTATATATAGTTTATAGGTAATACTGTGATCACCAGTGACATTATACACAGGAGTTCTGTATATAGTGTTAGTGTACAGGTAATACCGTGATCAGTGACATTATACACAGGAGCTCTGTATAAAGTGTATAGTGTACAGGTAATATATAGGCAGTGTACAGGTAATGCAGTGATATACACAGGCTCTGTATATAGTGTCAGTGTACTGGTAATACCGTGATCACCGGTGACATTGCACACAGGAGCTCTGTATATAGTGTCAGCGTACAAGTAATACAGTGATCACCGGTGCCATTATACACAGATGCTCAGTATATAGTTTACAGGTAATACTGTGATCACCGGTGACATTATACACAGGAGTTCTGTATATAGCGTAAGTGTACAGGTAATACAGGGATCACCCAGTGACATTATACACAGGAGCTCTGTATATAGTGTAAAGCGTGCATGTACATGTGATGCACATGTTGGCCAAGGGACCACAGCCAGGGCCAAGGAACATAGGGGCCCTATGTCCCTTGGCCCTGTCTGTACCCCCTAGATCTCTTGGCCTGGCCCCAGCAACATGCCGCATCCACAGTGACAGAAGGAGTATGGAAAAATAAAAAACCTCTTAACCTGCCACGTCCTTATCTTGGAGATTCAACGCGCTCATGTTAAAATAGCTGCCGACCTAGCAGAGGCCAGCAGATGATGTGAGTGCGCCTGTCTCAGGCATCGCATGACAGTGACGTTATGCGCCGCCTACGACACAGTAACCCTCACGTTAGCCTCCAGCCGCCTATTGTGACAGCGATGAAGCAATACATTTCAACTGAATGAAAACTTCTGCACCCAGTAAGTTAAGTGATATATCCCTAGAATCAGGGTCTCTGTCTCTACATGATACTTCTGTCAGATAAGGTAGCAAAAACCTGTTGACAGATTCCCTTTAAACCGATACTGAGAAATTCAAGCAGAAATAATGCTCTTTAACCCCTAATTGGGGTTCTGAGTTTTAGACACCAAAAATAACACTGAAGACTGTGCTATTCTTACTGCCAAGTAGTGCAAGTGTGAACGAATGCTATACATCATTACGTAACACAAAAATCTATATTCCTATAACATTAGTGACCTGCATTAATACTGTTAGTATCTACTTGCTTTGCTCTCCTGCCATGGGATAAAATCTGTTCTTCCTTTGCATGTAGGCGCACATTGTTCTTTGCTATTTATTTCTATTGCCATTCCGTCTTAACCATAACACCGTCGTCCTCAGCTCCTTTCGTTCCTCTGCACATTAAATCTGTGTCTGGACTATATGTTTGTGACATGCTTGTGCTAATATATTCTGTCTCTAGCCATGTACATACCCCCCTCCTCTGCACAACAATTGGGCTTAGTGAACATGGTAATGGAATCAGATTCTCATTTTTTTTTTTTCTTCTGTGACTTTGTTTTAAGACTGAGCTGGAAAATATTGAAGTGACGCAGGGGATGTCTTCGGAGACCGCAGTGACTTTTCTCAGCCGGCTTATGGCCATGGTGGATGTCCTGGTTTTCGCCAGCTCTCTGAATTTCAGTGAGATTGAAGCGGAGAAAAATATGTCTTCTGGTGGCTTAATGCGCCAGTGCCTGAGGCTGGGTAAGTTCATGCTGTATAGTGCAGATGGCGTCTGTGACGGATGTGTGTGCTGGGAGAGGCAGCCGCTTAGTATATAGTCTGCTGCCGCAGTATGGGAAGGGTTAACCAGCGCTCGCCTGTAGGATCGGAGTATACGGCGGTATTTCACCATGGGAAGGGTCTGACCTAGTTCTAGATCTGCCGCCATATTATATATTTATAAATCACCTACTGTGCGGCCTTATTATACCGAGCCGAACAATGTGATGAATTCATGACTCGGAATCCCCAGTAGAGAAGGTAGAGAGGTTTCATAAATGTATTCTGTAAAGTTGAAATGTATTTATTTTGTAAAATGTATTTTCATTCCACTCAGTCGCAGCTTATCAAAACTCAAAGTGGACTTGTCACCATGCATTAACCTTTTTGGATTTGATAGGGCTCGAAAATACATATTTTTTTATTTTATTCTTTTTTTTATTTCTACAGAAATAGTTGTTTTTTGTGTGTTTTTTTTTTTAACCTTTGGATCTGACATTCGTTATGCAATGTTGGGCAAACACACAGCAACACCGTAGCAGTCAGAGCTTATAACAATACACTATTTGTAATACACTGGTAAAAAAAGAAGTCTGAGAGGCTGTTAATGTATAAAATATCATTGTCGCTCTCTGACTAAATAATAAATATCTCTCCATATTAAGTCAGATGTAGGGAAGTGGAGAAAACCTTTTTTTCCAGTGCCTCTTCACATATGAATAGAATAATTACTTTTAAGAACAAATATACCCAATGAAGGATATAATTTATTGCAAACAGCGCCACCTCCAGGCTGTGTCTGGTATAACACCTCACCCCTAAAGACTTCAATGGGGCCAGTGCACAATAGAACAATAGACCCAGAGATGGGAATGCAGACAGGATTTTCTGTCTTTGTATAATCCCTTTAAACCTACAGAATGACATAATAAATGATCAGGATCAAACCCAACCCCATGTAAATGCTTTGAGAAGAAATGCCTTGTTCAGTGGAAAGGCGTATTGGCACCTCTTAAGTCTTTGTGCACATGTCGCTTTGTATTTCTGTTTTTATGATCCATTTGGGTAGCATAGAAAAACGGCGATAAACCGTTCGGTTGAAGAATTAATGCAATTAAATGGCTTTTTCTGTCCGTTAAAATGTCAGCTGTTTGCATCTGTTCCATCTGTTTTGTGTTTTTTCGACGGATAAAAAATATTGGCCCCGATTCATCAAAGTGTTTATTCCAGAAATGTCCATGCCAGTTTTTGCATGGTAATTCCCGCTCCTCTAATTCATGATGAGTTGTCGCGTTCTTTAAGCCACAACTCTTACTCCGGTCTTTGAGATTTCTGGCGAGACGCACGTAGACACATGCTGCTTTTAAGATGCACGTGATTCATTATGAGACGTGTGCCTTTTAATGAAGTAGGCGCCTCTGACTCCAACACGCCACGTCATCAACACTTGCAAAAAACGAACAACAGGTACCCTGTGTGTATGTGCGCCAACCCGCCTTCACTTTGCCTTTGCAGTGACGTTGATTGGATTTTATTAAGAGTATATTAGCAGTTTAGAGCATTGCATTATGTTTTGTTGTTTTAGCCATGTTCAGGGCGTAAAGGGATTGTTAGGTTTAAAACTGATTTTTAAATACCAATACTTTACAGACTTTGGAGTTAAAGGGATTGTCCAATCCAAATCGATAAGTCTGCAATCACTCTGTGTGGCGCACTGTGCACTGAACGGGATTTACTGTTTTCTCACCTGGGACCAGAAAGTATGTACGCGTTATACATACTGCAGGCCAGCGGGCGCAGCCTCGCTCTCCGTAAACTTGTATGGCACGAGGTCGTGCCCACTAGTCATCATGCCCACTGGACAGCCCCCTTTCTAGTTGGAGCATGGTCTCGGCTCAATACAAGTATATGAAGTGAGGCTGCATCTACTTGATGGATCCCAGCCCGGAGTATGCATAATCCATACATACCTGCCGGTCCTGACTTAGAAACTGGCGAATCCCCGCATCTCAACAGTGTGCGCACTGGGGCTATTCAGAAGTCTGCAGTCACAAAGACTAACTGCAGACTTATTGATTTGAACTGGACAAGCCCTTAATTATTGCTTGCTCCCATATTGAGGGTTACTCCCTGGAAGGAGACTACTAAGAGCTTCTCTCTGGAGGACCTGATATATCTATACATATGTACAATCCACAGATTTTCATTGGCGCTGTGAAATACTTCCTTTTAGCTTTGGTGGCGTTATAGAGGAATTGAACACCTAGTGCTCATGCAGACATCCATGGATCCTGGTCTGAGATCGGTCCACAGTGCACGGACTGGCCGCGGCTCATCCGAGCCGGACGAACTGATAGAAAAACATGAAGCGGTCATGCTCCGGTTGGGAGACCTGCAGCCAATCCGCGCTCGGACTGACATGAACCCATTTCTGAATGAACCCTTTATGTTCCCTATTTTTTTTGCTGATTTTTGTTAACAGAAACCACGAAAATTTTCTGCTCCAAAAACTCCGCTAAAAAAAATCAGTGTGAAGATACCCTGTAGTGTTATCACACCAACAAACCCCAGAATTAGGAGACTGCCGAAGTCTTGGCTTCTCTTGACACCAACCCTTCTGAATTGGAGAAAAATAGATTTACCCTGGATCTGATCCTGCAGATGTCATTGAGGCCTATGTACAATTCCTTCCCATGACACACCCGTATTAATCATAAGCTTTTGTGAGCCACTTCTGCATTTTACTAAACACATTTTTCCAACGTGTGTTTCCAATTTGTGCATTCGCTCCTCTTCTCAGATTTGTCTTCTGCTTCCCAGCGATATTTCCACAATGATTAAGTGTCACCAGCGGTGATCACTTCTCACACACCTGACACCTTAACATTAGCACAGTTAGGATTTCCTACTTTTAACATTACAAAGCTCAAAACAGTAATACATCTCTTTTACATATGTGACAGAAATGTAAATGGAATTTAGGGCTCATTCAGACGTCCAAACTACGAAGTGTGCAATGCACGGACTGGCCGCGGGCCTCCCAACCCGACTGCGACAGCCTCAGAGAGGTATATGAAGCCGTCATGCTGTGGTCGGGAGACCCGCGGCCAGTCCGTGCAAGTGCTGTTCTTACTGCTGGAACAGATGAGCACCATAAGACATGATTCCCTGTATGAGAACCAACTATATTGATGCAAAAAGGCATTAAAAGGATTAACCTGAATTGATCCAAAAAAAAACAGACTCTGGACTAGTGCACAACTTTATTTTAACCATATAAGTGCAAAAAAAATCACTTTCCAGTGTATTTTTCTCCATCTGTCTGTCTCATGTCCATCTATCTCATATCTGTCTTTTATATCTGTCTCTGTGTCTGTCTGTCTGTCTTTCTACCTGTCTAGCTATCCATCTATCTATCTAGCTCATGTATATCTATCAATCGATGTAGATCAGGGATAGGCAATTAATTTTGCCGAGGGGCCACATGAGAGACCGTGACTGTTGTTGAGGGCCGAAC
>VIAB01000263.1:0-16684 GCA_009801035.1 Oophaga pumilio
ACCCAGGCTACCATGTGGCGGTCGGCTTAGTTCCTCACAGTAACAAAGCAAAGAGTGACCACCAAGAGCGTATCATGCTTTGCAGGTCCTCACATGACCATGGATTATACAATCAGTCATTAATTTTAATATTTAATTTCATGAGGTGTCACTGCAAAGTAAACGATCTCCCCAGTGATCTGTTTGGATCTGGGTCAAAGTAGAAGGAACCTTTCTGATATGCCTATAACTGGGAGTCCATTTAACAACAATGAGTTGCCCAAGGTGGACGAGCCTCTTATGGAGAAATCTCAAGCAATAATAAATGTTGTTGGTTAAGAGGAATCAAGGACTTCACAAATCCAGGAAGTTCTTCATTAACAATCTCCTTCTCTGGCTCTTTTTGAGGCCTGTTTGTTCAGTGTAATTGTACCTACTATTATAAATCTATTAGCGTAATATACTGAAAATATTACTTTAAAAGGACTGTCATAGTGTCACATTCACATGTAGAAATACATTGACTAAAGGAAGAAAAAAGATGACCACCAAAAATGTTGCACACCACCCTATATAGTAATAGAAAATGACTTTATTGGCAAACAACAATAAAAACATGCTAAAAACAGTGAGAAGCCACCCGCATACATCCTGCTACACAACTGTCAATAATGAGGCAAAACATGTAGTATGAACCATCCTATAATGAGCAATAATGCCTAATATATAATTGACAAAATGTTCACAAAGAAACCCCCATATATGTGGTTAAATGTGAACATAACCACAAATGGACCAGCAGCTGTGTGAACATAGACAAAAACGCTCTATGAACCAGAATGCACCCATGAGGTAGAGAGAAACAATAATTATGTACAGCAAAAATTGCTAAGATATACTACCAGTCAGGGAAATCCCATGCAATGTGCCCAGATGCAAGTCCAAAGAATGAAAAGCAATGAGCGGTGTAGAAATGTGCTCACAAATCTGCCATGGGGAAGGAAGGCAAGTGGCAAAAAGAGCAGGAGGCAGAGGCGGGGGCTGATTGTTTAAACTTTGCAGTGCGCCCATTTTTTCATATTGCATGTAGAAATACATTGTCGCATAGGATATTTCCTAACAAGGCTCTTCATACATGAAACCCTAGTTCCACCTCAAACCAACGGCCTAGTCAGTGTCTTTTGTGAGATGAGTAAGGTCAAGAAAATATGTTGCCAGTTGCCACTTTATACCCCTTAAAAAAAACATGGAAGACCAAACAAAATATTCTATAAATTGAGGTTACCAATTATGTAGAGTTATTCCCAAAGAAACAAGTTATCCCTTCAAGACTGTAAACTTGCTGATCACAAAAACCCCAAAACCAGTGTCCACCAATGAGTTTTCTGGTTTGGCTTCCTATTTTGAGTCATGTGGTGATGCCCTTTATCGGGTCAATACTTTTTCAGATTATTGTTTTCAATAGATGGTACTAGAGTCATTGTCCTCTTCTCAGGGGAACATTTCATGGCCTATATGTCTACAAATGCTGATCTGGTGTTCTGTCTCCACAAGGAGAATCTTTTTACTTTGGAACAAATTTGTCAGAAGTACCAGGCTGACTGCTTCGGGCTTCTCTTTCACATTTCCAGTTCTTCTATTGCCTATCCTGCTTCTCTGAGGAGATTCACATAGATGAAGGGTCAAAGCAATCTGACATTTTATTCTTAAGATCAGGGAGGATACCAGCACTTGGGCCTCCACCATTAAAACTTTATTCCCAAAATCATAATAAGATCTAATTTTTTCTGTACATACAGAATTAAATAGTAATGACTATTGGTCAAATTGTTGGTCACATTCAAAATTGTCAATGGTCAACCCATCCATATAAATAAAAATTGCCCACGGTGAGATCCATCTATTTCTATCAGTAATCACATTGGTGAGAAGAGGAAGGGTGCATGCAGCACTGAGAAGCAGGGTGCTGCTGAGAAATGTAGTTTTAGCAGATAAAAATATATTTATACGTGGATATGAGCGAACCCTTAATGAGAATTTCTCACACTGAACACGGTGTTGGATATGCCAGTAGGATGTTATAAGCCAGAAGTCGCTGAACATATTAGGTTTGTGGAAAAAGATTCAGCATAGCTTGCATGTTGAGCAGTGCACTCCCATCTTATTCTGGGCTTAAAAGTCAGGTGGGTGGTCCTTTTCAGTGATAGTCCTTGATTAAGACCACCCACTGGACTTCTAAACTCAGAACAAGCATGGAATTCAACGAACAAGTTATACCGAATCTTTTCCTACAAACCAATGTATCAATCAGCATATAACATGCTTCCAATAGACTGCACAGGATTTCCAGGCTGACAGATTTCCTTTGCAGTCACTACATTTAGTTACTGCCGTACTGCTATTTTTTGTTCATTTTGGCTGTTATTCAGCTCTGCTACAATAAGGCAGCTGAGGAAACTTTAGCTAAGCTCTATTATCTAAAAGTAAAGATGAGTGACTCTATCGAAATTCAAATTAGCCAACTTTGCTGAATGTTGCCAGGAAATTTGATTTGAAGTGAATCGAGAGAACTCCAAAGTCCCTAGTTGCCTGAAAAAGACGTATGACGCTCGCAGGTCTCTTAGGACTTTATCCGACCTTTTCTAAGCTCTTAAACGTCTTAGTGACCACCAATACGTCTTTTTACTGACCTGAGATACAGTAGCCTGTAAAAGCCTGGGCTCCCCTGGTAAAAATGACTTATTGTGAACAGTTAAGCAAGTTGAAGATGAAATGCAAGGCATTATGTGAAAGCCTGCCTGGCTGTGCCAAAAGCCATGTGATGCTTCTCTGTCTGATGCAATTTTCTACAATGTATAATATGTTGATGGTCATTTTAAGACCATTAATATTGCTCAAACTCATTAGCCTCAGTGAATTCCTAAAACTTAAACATACTTTTGATTGACAATTAATTAATTTGCTCATTTCTACCTAAAAGGTCTTTTCCTGTCTCAACAGAAGCATAGGTTGTGTCCATTAGCATGGTTTACACTGCACTTTTTCTTGTGGGCATAAGATCACTAAGATTTTAGTGCATACTGAATTGCAATTAGCCAAGTGATTAGAAAAAGGAAATTCTACAGTAAATGCTGCACATTTTTATTATTATCTTTAGCAGACTTTGGCTCATGCCATGGCGACTTGATGGATGAACACTGTGTAGGAAGATCGATCTTGTACAAGACGAGATAGGTCCACCAGGGTCTTCTCCGCCATTATCTTGATAGTATCAAGCCATCTGGTTGCTGGTCTTCCTCTTCGCATTGCTCCTTCTATTCTTCCGACCATGATGTCCTTCTTCAGTGATTGCTCTCTTGGTATGATGTGTCCAAAGTAGATAAGTCGTAGCTTGGTGATCTTTGCTTGGAGTGACTTGTCTATCTTGATTTTTATCAAAAATTGATTTGTTTGTTCTTCTAACCCTCCATGGTATTGATAACATCCTTCTCCAACACCACATTTCGAAGGTGTAAATTTGTTTTCTATTTTGTTTCTTTATCGTCCAGGTTTTGCACAGAAAAGGCCAGACTGTGTATGAGCCATGTCTTTGTCGCCAGTGAAGTGATTTGAAGACCTTGTCCAGTGACTTCACTGTTGACTTTTGGTGTCGTTGCTGGATCTTGAGTGATCATCTGTCCAAGTATGTTGAAGTTCAAAAGAGTGTGTTAAAACTCTTACAAAACACTCTTTAGTGGCTGATCACCTGCAAAGTTTCTGTTGGGAGATTGAAAAGTTTCTATCTTGATTTTATTAAAATGAGATCCAGTGTTCATGCTTAAAAGGCAAAGTGGAAAGAAACAGTAGAATCATGCAAAGTTGAACTTGGAATAAAGATTGTTTGCCTAAAGTATTGCAGCAACCAATGTAAAATGTATCAGTAACTGTGGCAAAATACTGTAGGAGCTGGGAGCCAAGGAAATCCTATATGATGGGTGTATTATGGGACAGAATGCAGAAAACCAATATATCCGAGACAGACAAAAATGATTCACATCATCTAGATATCATTGTAGTGAATGAAAAAGAAATTGCAGCATTTTTCTCCTGAATGATAATACATGTATAGAATAATTACTCAGCTATAAAGAAGAAACATGACGCCCCAGGGAGACGGTGAACCAAAAAATAATCACTTACCATAATAAATGGATTGCAAAGGAGACCAAATAGTTCACACGCTCCAAAAAGTAACCGTGGAGATTCATCCCTCAACAGTTTCGACTTTTTGCCTAGATCTATAGTGAGGAGCAAAAGGGTAACAATGCTTTTAACTTTTGACTTTGAGGCTCCATATCTCACCATCCACTACAGCTTCGAACGTGAGACCACCATCATTTTATAGACAATCATCTTGGCTATCTCATACATAAATTTCCCTTGCAACTATTTTGCGTATGATTAGTTATGCAGATTCGTTTCATATCACAGTAACCTACAAGTTTCAAACTTATTTGGACAGTGGTGAAAAAACTGTTCAATTTTCATCAGTGTTTGGTCAGTGTGTTACTTTTTATCATTAATGATGCTCTTGTTTGTGAAATAAGAAAATTTTAAAAGCTTCTCCCTCCCGTTACAATGTTAAAAAAACGCACATAGATGGCACACAGATGGCATCCTGGTGCTGTATGTCACTTTCATAGACCCATAGACTTGTATGGGTGATGACTCAGATGAAAATTAGACCTGTCTTTGTGATTTTTTTGGGGGGGACACACGGTCTTCAAAAAAAGCTTGGCATGTAATCAGCACCATAAACTTTAAAGGGTTTGTCCACTACTCAATCAGCATCTTTCCTTTCAGTAAAATAACAATACTCGCCTCCGATGCCGGTGCCTTTCCAGTTGTGTAGGCACTGTCACTTCCGAGGATCGCATGTCCTAATTATGTCACGAGATCCCTGTGGCCATTTAGAGCTTTACTTCTCCCGCCTGCGGACAAAACAGATATCAAGAGCAATTGAGCAGGCCATGTCAGCTCCCACTTCCTCTTCATGTCTGATTCGTCTGAAGACGGAAAGAGTGAAGCCACCACTGATTGGACACAAGGATTGTATGACATAATAATGTCACTTGATCCCCAGGAGAGCAAGTGCCAACATCGCTGAAACAGTGCCGGAGCTGTAATAAGTATAGGTGTTACTATTTTACTAGGGGAAACATGCTGATTGAGAAGGGGTTGTCAACAGTAGTGGAAACTTCCTTTAATATGTGCTTTTTCTATCCATGAAAATCACGGGTAGAACACTTAAGTGAAAAAGGGACATCTGAGATGAGGCCAAAGTTGTTTGATGATTTCTGAGTTTGATTAACTAAAGTGCCCCCATGCCATAGAACCAGGCATGCAGCTGAATTTACGAGAAGTGCCAGGAACCACCAATGTCTCCCCCCTCATCTCTTCTTCCCACAACCGCATACAAGACTTCTCCCGGGCTTCCCCCATACTCTGGAACTCTCTGCCGCAAAAACATCAGACTTTCACCAACAACGGAGACCTTCAAGAAAAACCTGAAGACCCACCTGTTCTGACAAGCCTACAACCTGCAATGATCCTCAGTCTACTGAACAATCGCATGACCAGCTCTACCCTCTCCTAGTGTATCCTCACCCATCCCTGTAGACTGTGAGCCCTCGCGGGCAGGGTCCTCTATCCTTCTGTACTTGTGTGTCCCTTGTCTAGCACATGTTTATTGTACCTGTCTATATTTTTACTTTTTCATATGTAAAGCGCCATGGAATAAATGGCGCTATATAAATGTATAATAATAATATTAATAATAATAATATTGTGAATGCTTTTACTTATATTCTGTCGTTGAAGCACCCATAGGTCAAGTGGCCTTCTGAGTTAGGTGCACGGTATGTAACACACTGTGACGCAGCACCTCATATATTTTGGCAATATGGAGTGCCATAACCTCATGTTCAAACTTAGGTTTTATCCAGATGTAACATAATTTATCTGCTGTACCTTTAATTTGAAGGATTTACAGGATACAAAAAGGTCCAGGGACATTTATTTTTTTGCTTAAATGCATTATTTTTGACTAAAAATTATCCACACTGGAGTACACAGAATTCGTTCACACCGAGCAGAAAGTATACACCGGAACCTTGAAAGGTTCGCTCATCTTTGGCCATGACTATGAGTCCTTGGGCCTGAAACATGTTAGCGTTTTCAGATGGCAGTCAAGGAGCTATAATTTCTGCTGGTCTGTGTGATTCTGCCACCACATACAGCAACCCCGTCAATGGAATCAGCAGAATTGCCGCCTGAGTTGGAGAGATGGTTGCAAGCAAAACATTCTTGTAGTTAGCAGCTAACTATGGGACAGCTCTTCGCCCCACAGGAGAAAAAAATGGAAGTCACGGAGAACCCCTTTAAGATGAAGATGTGTAAATACAATCTCACTCATAGGACGCAGTCAGACGGCCATATAACAAGGACGATGAATGCTTGGACTGACTGGCGGATCTCCTGACCGGAGGGTAACAGCTTCATGTATTTCTCACAGGTCGGGAGAGCCGCCGGCCAGTCTGAGCATTGCGACACGATCGTTGTCCACGTTATACTGTCTTCTGACTGCGCCCTTATATTAAGGATATCTCTGATACTAGGATCATTTAAACTCTTTACATATCCACTTTTTTTCTAAACAGATTCCTACCACCGGTGAAATTATTTTCAAAGTTGCCGATTAATGAAAAAAAAAAAAAATCTAATGATCCAAAGACTTTTCTCCAATAATTTGATCATTATATCCATTATCACCTCATTATTTCACCTAAACAGAACTGGGTTTTCTTAAATCTTGCAGGTTGTCTCCGGTAATCTTGTCTACGGTGGATTAATCTGCGCTCCAGATGTCCTTTTTAGAGGGACTGAGCTGCAAAGGAACTGGACGCAGAACAGATGGGGAAGGTAGGAATGTTTGTAGAATGGAAGTGAGTGTGTTCTTCGCAGCACTTTACATCAGACCGCTGGGATCTGGGAATGTCATTGGAAACAAGGGAATGTCTTTTACAGTCAGAAGCTAATGCTGACAGCCTGCAGATCACCCTCTTGGCAAAGCCGTTAAGAGCAGTGTTTGATTTAATTTTCTGGTTGACAAATGCGCTTTCTATATATATATTTCCTGTTGGTTAAAGCGCCAGCAGCGCAATCTAGAGATTGTCATCACACTCATCAGTCCTTGTCCATGGGGAGAACATACAAACTCCATGCAGATGTGGCCCTTGGTTAGTTTTGAAAGGAGGGCCTCAAGCTGCATGCTAACAGTAATAACCACTGATCCATTATGCTGGCCAAAAAATGTGTGTTCCCATACCAAAAGTCAGTCTGGGCAAAAACCAGACAGTCCATTACTGCAAGGCATTACATGTTGTTTTACATAGGACTGCAAGACTACTGCAATATCTTAACTGATGAAGATGCTCATGTAATGTTTCCTCCATCCCTGAATATGACTGTAAGTCATGCAGCAAGGGTTGTTAATAGTTTTTTTATATTTCGGCCTGGTTGTCACCCAGCTGGTTTATTAAAAAAAAAAATCTATGTTTTACTCAATCTCACTTGGTCAGGAGTGGAGTTTCTGTTTCGTTAACTGTTATTGTCCTTAGCGCTGAAGTCACGTCCACAGAGCTTCAGACAATAACTGATCACATAAGCTCATAACGTCAACTCGGGCAGAGCTGTTGAGCTCGTTTATTGGCTGCAGTGTTCTTGATACAACATCAGCGCTGCTGACAATAGGAGACGCCAGGAGCACTGGTGGAGACTCAGCACTGGACCCCGGGAGGGGGAATAATGTAGTTTGTTTTTTAAAAACAAGCTTCAGCTGGGCGTTTGGTTTTTCACAGTCTGGAAAATCCCTGTAAGCGGTCAGACTTTGACTTGTTGGGTAGCTACCTCAAATAGTTGGCACTAGATAGTTTTCCTTCAAGAGAAAGCGTCTAACTTTTTTCATGGCCCTAAAAATTCCCTTCTGCTGCTTTAAAAAGTCTCCACAAGGAAAAGAACCTCCTAGACCTCCATCAAAGGCCTCTCATCATCCTGCCAACCAGTAGCCTGTGTAGCACTGATGAAGAACTCACGAACAGTCGGCAGCAGATGGGAATATTTTCCTTAAGGAGAAGGGTCTGGTTTGAGTAAGGTAGTTAACTCTAATGGGTAGCATTAGAGAGCCAGCTTATCTCCTCTTGGAAAAGATCTAATTTTTAAAATCAGTTTAGTTTGGGATTTTTGTATTATTATTTGTTATTTAATGGCCTTCCTCTTAATCTCGAACCAAGGTGATTTGATGGATGAACGAACTGTAGGAAGATCAATCTTGTGCAAACCTTGATAAGTCCACCAGAGTCTTCTCCACTGTCATTTTGATTGTATCAAGCCATCAGGTTGCTGGTCTTCCTCTTCACCTTTTTCCTTCTATTCTTTCGACCATGATGTCCATATCCAGTAATTGCTCTCCTCGTATGACGGTCCAAAGTAGGCAAGTTGTAGCTTGGTGATCCTTGCTTCAAGTGACATGTCTCTCTTGATTTGCACCAACATTCAATTGTTTGTTCTTCTTATCTTCCATGGTATTGATAGCTTCCTCTTCCAACACCACATTTCAAAGGCATTGATTTTTCTTCTGTCTTGTTTCTTTATCATCTAGGTTTCGCATCCGTGTGTTATTACAGCAAAGACCAAACTATGTAAGAGCCGTGTCTTCGTCGCCTGTGAAATTTAATATTATTATTATTTTGAAACAAATCTGGAGTGGCTTCGTATGGGGTCATAATTTTAGAAGCTGCGGTCACCTCTAGACCCTGGTGCCTAAGAGGATCCAAAGACTCTTCTACTACATGGGAGAAGACAAGCTTTAATAAATGGTCATTGAGCGACCTCTACTCTTCAAGAAAAGTTTTTAATGCTAGGGATACACCGCAACTCTCAGCAAATAAAATCCACCCCCAGACAAGTTGCGTGAGTCGGTGACATCTGGATATAAGACTAAAAGGAGAAGAATGATAGTATTTGATGTAGTTTGGGTTTATTTGCTGTAACAGTTTCTCTTTGTTTCTCCAGTGTTTATGCAACCTGAGATGTCTCTATTCGTATCATGTATCGGTGATATAAAATAAGTATGACAAGTAATCAGTCGGAGAATGGTCTTCTCGCATTTGGCAGATCACAGCTGGGAAAGTGCCTAGACTTTCACTGACCCAATACAAAAAAAAAATAAATGTTTGCTTCTCTTTTTATTATTTCTCACCAAAACATGTGTACGTGTGACCTGAACGAGGGTGGGAGTCTCTGATAAGTAGGATTTGACAGCTGTCTGGTGAATTAAGTTTTAGAAAATATGGAGAAGGTAAAAATGTATTTTATTACCAACATCGAGAGAATGCATAGTCTGGTTTGTTAGTAGACTATTACTAAAAGAGGAACGAACCCCACCTCGACGTGTGAGTTCTCGACCCAGTTACATCCGCACATTGCACCCTTGTGCAGCTCTTCAGCACTGTTGAACTTAGCACTCTCTGTCTCAATCAAAAAATAGACAAGACTAGTCAATGCTAAGATTTTTTTTCCCACGGGGACCAATGGTTTGCTTGTGTGAATTAACTAGAGATGAGCAAATTTTTTCGCTGGACCCTGATGATCCAGCAGCCAGGTCAGTATTCCATGACTGCCGGTTGAAAGCTTTCTATCTTTTGGCTATCCCTTGCTTCTCTTTTGATTAGGCTGCCTATCATTAATTATTGCAGCATGACGCACACACAATGTCGCCAAGCCAACTAATCAAAAGAGGAGCTGTGGATGCCGGCAGGTAGGTAATGGTTCGAAGGGCTCCCGCTTGACAGGCAAGACATACTGACGTGGCCACTAGATCAAATCATTTCATTTATCTATAAAATTAACTAAAGATGAACAAATAAATTCAAGCAGTATAGAACACTACTCTAAAACCTGCATTCGCTAAAATGTGGACTTTTAGTAATTTGCTTTCTTACGGATTCAACAAATTGACAACTGCCGGCAGCCATTTTTCTCAACATAAAGAGACATCAAAATGTTAAAAAAAATGTAAAAAATACTTATATTCACCCCACTGTCTCCTCTACTCACTGTCACCTGTCTGATCCTCACTGCATCTTCTGATCTCCGCCACTTGTGTTGAAATCCCAAGACCTATCACAGTGAGCTTGGATTTCTGGCTTTGACGAGGCATGGGGGTAGTTCTGCGCATGCATATGCAAGGTCACAGTACATGTCCTGACGCCATGCCTGGGAAGACCCCTCCTGAGCTTCATTAGAGGCGGAATTCCAAGCTCAGTGCGAGAGACCCGGGGTCTTCAGCGCGAGCAGCCGAAGATATGACATGAACATTGCTTTCGGTGGGGCTGGAGAGGTGAGCCGTAAGGTGAGTATAATGATTTATTTTTACTTTATTATGCTCTTGGGTCTATATTGACCCCAAAAGATAATAAGGGGTATCAAATTCACAAAAAAATTATCTGCGAATCAAACTATGCAAATTCAAATTTTGCCTGATCCGCTCATCTCTAGCATTAAACAATTCATATGGGAACCATCTACAGTCTGATTAGAAATTACTCTTTTTTGAGCCGGTTGTAAGGGTGGGTTTGCATTTCATTGGCACACTGCATGGGACGTATGCACTGGGAATGCCAAAACATGTCCTTAGGCACACCTTAAACATGCACAAGAATACCTTTTATGTGTGTGGTAACTGCGTGTATTACTTTAGTAGACTACAATTTAATACAGGGGTATACAGTACAAAATGTATATCGCACA
The DNA here is from genome assembly GCA_009801035.1 of Oophaga pumilio. NCBI lineage: Eukaryota > Metazoa > Chordata > Amphibia > Anura > Dendrobatidae > Oophaga > Oophaga pumilio. The sequence continues at coordinate 10,828 of VIAB01000263.1, forward strand.
TTCTACATTTTTTATATAACATAACATACTATGGGCAATGTCTGCCACTGTTGTCTATACAGCAGAGCCTCCTATATTATGAGAGCAGAGGACTCTACTGTGAAGTATTATATTAAGGCTTTACTTTTTTTTAGTCATCCTGCACAGGGACAAAACATAGGATATGCCGGAGGAGAGGTAACCTAACCATCCGGGGTGCAGAAATCACCTCTGCAGAGAACAGAGCGCTGTCACTCAACTTTAGTGCTATTCTCCCTGTCCTGCACTGATCTTCAGAGGTCATCGGAGGATCAGAAAATTACATGACAGCGCCCTCTAGCTGTTACATCTATGAAGAGAAGCAGATGCCGATGGCAAATCAACCATGTTTTCAGTGGAGCACTGTGGCTAGTACTGTTGGAGAAATTATGGCTATTTGATATCAGAGTGGATTAGATGTCTGACACTGAAGTTATTATTGGGAAGTCACTGTAGCTGATATTCAACATAAGAACCACCATGCAAGAGGATAGTGCTATGAGGAATAGATAATTGTAGAATAAATTTAAAAAGGTAAAAAAGGCATCATTTTTAGATCTTTGGTTTCTTCCTAAACCTGGAGATGATAGTAATTTTGTAATGTAATACACCCGCTAACACGGACTTACCTAGTCGCCAGCTTATGTGGCCAAAGAGGTTCTTTTTCTCCTAGGGGAGCACAGCTATTTTCCAGTCTGTTCCTTTCTACAATGTTCAATATTCATTCTTCCCACATAGAGAGAACCACTACAAGAACATGGTACAGTTCAGTCTGAACCTGAAACGCGTTAATAAAAGCTACTTGACATGTGAACTACTCCTTTTTCACAGCAGCACGGTCAAGGAGAACGTTCATCTCCTACTTCTCCTCAAACTATAGGAACTTTATGGTTTTCCTATATAAAGGAAGCAATTCTAACATTTTTGATTGAACCAAACGGTGACCCATTTAGCCAACTGATACAATGGCTTGCGTTAAGGTTCCATCATTCTCACAGCAGGAACAGTGTTGCATCCTCTAGTGTGGTTAAGAAACAACCTGATGAAGGCTCCTAACATCCCATAAATAAGTGTTACATTTTGCATGATCTAACAGAAAATTAACAATATTTTAATTGGAATTATTTTCAAGAAAACTATCCATTGTCTAGGTATTACTGTTACTTTCTTTTTGTGGTGCTCCCATTGTGTTGTATTAAGTCTCAGAACATCCAACTAATGAGCCCAGAGCTGGAGGTCACATGTGCTCTGAAGCTCTGTCCCATTTCTCCAAACATCTCCTGCCTGGCCTGGGAAGAGATTCCTACAGTCATGTGGACCTGTTCGTTGTAGACAAGAAATGTCTTCTTCTGGACACATTAGACTTTCCTAGAAGGAATCAAAAGAACAGCAAAAGGCACCATATCAAGTACGTAACCTCAATATCTAGACAACAACCACTGTAAAGACGTAACAATTGTTATTCTGGCTTTTAAAAAAGACACTTTCTGAAAGTTGAAAGCAACAATCTTAATTTTTATAAAGCCCCTACATATGCCCTAGTGTTTTACATTTTAGAGGGTACATGCGAGAGCAAAATCAGACATTACAGAATAAATAATTGATCATTTATAGGAGAGACATAAAGTTCCTGCTCCCAAGAGTTATACTATGAGAAAATCAGGAGCTAAAAGTGCTAATTTTGTACTATGATCCAGCCATTTTTTATTTTATTTCTACTAAGTTAGTACACGTAAAGCTGCATGAGACACTCACCAGTATGCCAGAGATGAGGGTCGAAGAGATAATGATAGATGGACAAGACTCAATTTTGGATAAGTCTGGATGTGGAAAGATGTTTTTCTAGGGCATGTTTAAAGGGATTATCCAGGACTATACTAATTTTGTTACTATTGGCTTAAGAACTAAACATTCAATTAATTAATTCAATTAATACATTGTCTGGGATAAAGATATTAATGCAACACCCAGGACTCTACCACTGCAGCGAAGCGGACATTCACTTCAATAGCAGCTGAGCTGCAATACCCAAGATTGAGAAAATGTGGTGTTCAAGGTCCATAAAACACAGTTCTAACCCTCTAACATGGCTCCAAATTTCAGCTAGGTTATAAGATACCAGGAAACGAACTTTCAGCCATCTGTTATTGATGACCATTCCTAAAGATAAGCTATAATATCTTTTTCCTAGATAACCCCTTTAAAGTAATCATTTAGGGTAGCTCATTCCAGAAAAATGAAACGGCACAAAAAAGTTTTGCCGACTTGAATAAGAAGCACAGATTTTGTAGGGTATGATCTAAGATAGCTTATAGAATATAGTGCTAGACAGCGTCATAAGCATCCAGATGTACTGAAAACCAAATCTGAGGATTGTTCGTCAGGTAGAAGCTGTGTAAAACGAAAAGAGGAGCGAACACAGGACTTAACACAGAGGATTTCCAACATAAAGGGGAAAAAGGAGTAAACAATGGAGTCAGCAAATAACTAAACCAGAAATCAGAGAGGTAGAAAGAAAGACAAGAGAGAGCCTCATCACTATAATCAGTAGTGTGGAGTTGGTCACCGAAGGTGTCAAACACTGCAGAAATCTAAAATGAATCAGTAGTTACATTTACAGGAGCTTGTTAGACTTTAGTAAGGGAAATTTCTGTAACTTGAAGTAACCAGTATGCGAGTCCACAAGAGCGTAAGCTGAGAAAAAAATTCTTGGTCTACTCTATTAGCCATCGGTAGTTGGCAATACAGGACGGGTCAAATAGGTGAGAATGTGTCAGCCAGGAAGAAGGACTGAATCAAAAGGTGAAGCAAATATGGTTGAAGTAGTAGGTTAAGAAGATGCAGAAAATTTAGAAGTGTGGGAAAGAGATGCTACATTGAGGTTATTTCATAACAAGGTCTTCAATTTTAAACTTTCATGGACATTCGAGTCTGATTTCTCAACTTTCCTATAAAGTCTCCTCTTTTCCAGAGGCTTTGCATCTTTAAGAAGCTTTGACAGGGAAACAGATTCTATTAGGCCAGGTTCAAAAGGTCCTGTTTGGAAAAAATGGGACAGTTGCATCCACAAATTGTGGACGTGTATGCTTGCCCACATTACAGACCGGAGCCAGAGCTGCCATCACACTGCATGCATTATTCTAGTCCATAAAACAAACCTAACTCGTGCAGGCTGCAATTGTTTTCAAGACCATTGGTCCATGTAGAAAATTGGCCATGTGCACTGGCACACAGGCTATAATGGGTCTATGTGCTCTCCACGTGCCATCTGTGGTGTACACAGATCAATTATACGCTTATCTGAATGATCCCTCAAAGAGGTCAGCCATGTATGGAATCTTATTGTCAATGCTCTAAGGGGAAAACGTGCAATAATTGTCTCTCTCCAGAAGAGAGACATCTCCCAAGTGCCGTCTATTGAAGGTAACTACCCGTTAAGTCAATGATCGACCATTTAATGAACCATGCGCAACTCGGAATTTTAGTCAAGCCAGTCACCCCTCTAAAAAGGAGCAGTTTCTGGGTAGTTGTCACTCAATCAGTGCAGGGTTTCACTGGTTGAATGAGATGTCAAAAACACAAGTTCTTCCTTTTCAATTATAGTGCTACCTAAATTTTCAGAGGATGTGCACTTACTATAGATTGGAGCCTGCGCCATACTGCTCAGACGCTTGCCGAGTTACACTTGTCAACACCAGAGTAACCACTGAGATCAAATGCAGCCAACGTGATCACAGGGAGACCATTGTTTTTCATGGGAGGTGATAGCATGATAAAGGAAAACCACCATTAATGTTTTTCCACGCTCTTTCACCAAAACGCAAGTGACGAAATAAATTAAAAATATTTGGTAGCGTTGAGTGCATAATTGTCCAAACTAATAAACTCTAAAAAGCAGTTATCAACTTGAATTAAGGTGGTGATGTAACCACAATGCAAAAATGCTTCTTTGATCACACTAGCCCTCCCGCCCAAAAAAAATGGAATAAAGTGAAGGGGGAAAAAAAAATCCTCATACAACTTGGCCGAAGAAAAAATAAAAAGGTGGTCTTCAGAATATGGAGTCTGAAACCAATTTTTTTTCCAAATCTTTGTCATTAAAAAAGAAAGAAAATACATTGGAAAGTAAATGGTGTCATTTAAAACTACAAGTTGGCAGTAAAGTCGTAATGTTACGGCTCTTAAATGGCAAGAAAGACAAAGATGGAAGCAAAATAAAGCAATCATGTTTCCAAAAGGTTAAAAAGTAAGGACACAGTCTACACATATAAAATTAAGGGAACACCACCAGACACAAATACATTATGTTGTGCCTATTTCCGGGCCGAAAGGGGCAGCACATTCCTCAGTAAATCTTTTCCTGATATTTATAGAATCGTTTTGTCATGTATTCGTCCTTGCGGGCCTGGAATTTTTACATCAATGTAGAAAAATATTTAGACTTGAGAGTCCTCAGTGGTTGATACCTTTTAATGGCTAACTGAAAAGATGGTAACAAATTGCAAGCTTTCGAGACTTTATCAAAATACATCAATGTATTCGTTTGGAACACATTAAATCCTTGAAATGACAGATTTCTAGAAAGACAAAAATAGATATAAAAAATGATATGTAATAATATCTCAGTTCCTGTCCACTTAAATTGGAATTCTCTTAAAATGTTTTTGCCATGTCTAGAGGTTACGTTGTAAATGACCGACTGGTTCTACTAGTAGGACTTCTATCATCTTTATCAAGAAAATACGTTTTCCCACTGTTTTGTCTGAAGAAGTAGCCATACATGCCAGTGTCTTTCTTCTTTGCGCTATGGTGCCGATCCAGTGTCGAAACGCGTTGGTCAAATAAAACCTTTTGTTTATACTTTCCAGATCTCATCCTTCCTGTGAGCACAGCCTGAACATCACGATCATCTCCGTACACGATTTGGACACAGGACATTTATGGCATGAGGATGTGCCAAAATATCTGGGCTGGTAATATCCCTTAAAGATGAGGCAGAAATTTCCAGGTGATCAGACATTGTCTAGTGTAACCAGACCGCAAATAACTGACTGAGCAACATTGCATCATCAGGTCATTCTGTACTCAGGAGGATGATCTCTTTTTACAGCTGGGTCTTGTAAATGCATTTGGAATATGATCTCATAGACTATTGATATGCGACCAACTGACTAATTCGGGAATCATCGTAAAAGTTGTCTGTCAGTTGTTCTGACCCCTCAAAACAGATGACAGCACTTGAACGGCAACTTGCAGAGCAGTAAAAGCTTGTCAGTGTTTGTATTCACATTAGTTGCATGAGGCAAATAAAAGAAGTTTCTATCCACCATGTCTGATTGGCTTTTTTCAAAAGTGATGGGTTCTTGGTTCTCCACCCCGAAAGTTCCAAAACGTCTCCACTCCTCTTCACTGACCAATGCGGCCTCCGTCCAAAAGATCGAGAGCAGAGGTGAGGGTTTGGAGAACAATCAGCATAAAGAACCCAAGACTCATCACAGCGGGGAAGAGATACCTGGCACTGGGGTAGATTAAAACATTTCTGGCAAATAAAAGGCGTATTTTTGCAGGTTTTCAAGTCACCCATCAGTCGTTTTGAGGGTTCAAACCAGCTGATAGCTTACTATCTGCATTGAGACAGACAATAAATGCATGAAAATTTTTCATCAGCAACAACATTCTGTAATTCTTATTGTAAAAAAATAAAATTGTAAAAAGATTTTCAAACAAAATCAACCACGTGATGAATAAAATGAATAAATTCGTTTTAGGACTGATAAATCCTGTTTAAAGATTGCCATTGGACTGTAGTACTATAAAAAGGAAAAAAGAAAAAAAAACT
>VIAB01000263.1:18867-36572 GCA_009801035.1 Oophaga pumilio
CAATAAATATTTTTTAGTTCAATTTTTTTTTTCTATTTCTTGTTCTTTTCCAAGGAGAGGCTGTGTGATATGAAGAAAGATTAGATCCAGTTGCTTTCTGTTTGCAACTCCTAAGTGACCTCTATAAATTAAAGCAGATTTTCGATATTGTCCATAGTCATTTTCTTTTTCCTTACTTGCATACAAACTGGTCGACAATCTCGGTACATTTCTTGCATTTTACGTAACAGCACCAGTGGAACTTGCAGTGACATCTCTCAGTCTGTACTGTTTTGAACTGGTCGTACCCTCTACCACAGCACATGAGCTCGCAGCCGTCCATGCCCTCTGACGTTTTATTGCACAGCCTTCCTTGGGTTCCCAAAGATCCGGTGCTTTCGTTGCGCACACAATAATCCGGACTTGGATCGATGTAAACCAGATCACTCATGGTTGGAACGTTGAACTTGTTGTTGACTTGCACCAGTTTGCCTCGACTGTTGAGTTTCATGGCTGCGGCACTGTCATACTTCTCCTTTAGTAGGTCTCCCACTTTCCGGAAGTCAGCTAGTTGTAGCCAACAAGTCTTAAGGCTGCAAGAACCAGAGACTCCATGGCATTTGCAGGCCACGTCAGCCAAAGCACTTACGGCCTGTAAATAGAGACACAAAAGTTTAGTATGATGGCTACAGACAACTTCAGGACACATACAGACAGGATATTAGACATGGATTAATTGGTCCATAAATTTAGCAGTCGAGTGATCTCCATCCCGGAGTTCATACTAGTGATACCTATAGGTTTAACCAAACTATTTGTTTCTGACTGGGAACTATTCCAAGTTAAATTAATGATTTTTTAAACATGATCCTATCCCCACCATACTGTCTGGCTTTCACCTTCACCCCGAAGCCTGTTTTCACCTTCCTGACCAGGCCAATTTTTAAAATTCTGACAGGTGTCATTTTATGTGGTAATAACTCTGGAACGCTTCAATGAATCTCAGTAATTGTTTTTTTTTCATGACTCATTGTACTTTATGTTCGTGGTAAATTTATACTAAAAATTGTTGTGAAAATAAGTTGGAATTTTGGAGAAAAAAAATTTAGAAAATTTCGCAATTTTCAAGCTTTTGATTTTTATATCCTTAAACCAGTTAATCCTGCTGTGGAAAATAATTTATAAAGAACATTTCCCATATGTCTACATCACATCAGCAGAATTTTTTTTAAACAATTTTGTTAGGAAGTTAGAAGGGTTAAACATTTTAGCAATTTCATTTTTCGAACAAAATTTTCAAAAAAAATTTTATAAAGAAAAAATAAAATTTAAGTGACTGAATGGCCTATATCAGTGTTCCCCAACTCCAGTCCTCAAGGACCACCAACAGTTCTTGTTTTCAGGATTTCCTTTGTATTGCAAAGGTGATGCAATTATCACCTGGGCAATACTAAGGAAATCCTGAAAACATGACCTGTTGGTGGGCCTTGAGGACTGGAGTTGGGGAACCCTGGCCTATATGACAGAAAATACCCAAAAGTGTCACCATTTTAAAAACTGCACCCTTCAAAAGTGTTTAAAAATCACATTCCAGAAGTTTATTAAACCCTCTAGGTGCTTCACAGGAATTAAAGCAATGTGGAAATAAAAAATGAACATTTTAATTTTTCACACAAAAATGTTAATTTAGCCCCAAATTTTGCATTTTTACAAGGGTAACAGGAGAAAATGAACCATACAATTTGTTGTGCAATTTCTCCTGAGTAGGCAGATATCCCATATGTGGTAGAAAACTATTGTTTGGGCGCACAGCAGGTCTCGGAAGGGAAGCAGGGCAAGTTGACTTTTGAAGCACAAAATTGAATTGAATAGATAGACGCAATGTCACATTTGCAGAGCCCCTGATGTGCCTAAAGAGTCAAACACCCCCACAAGTGACCCCATTTTGGAAACTACACCCTAAAAGGAACTTATCTAGAGGAGTAATGAGCATCTTAGGCCCACAGGTGCTTCACAGAATTTTATAACATTGAGCCATGAAAAAAAAACAAAAAAACACATTGTTCCAGAAAAACTGTTGCTTCAAATTGCACAATTTTTTTATTTCCACAAGGGTAACAGGAAAAAAATGGACCCCAAAATCTGTTATGCAGTTTGTCCTGAGTACACAGATGCCCCATATGTGGTGGAAAACTACTGTTTAGGCACATGGTAAGGCCCAGAAGGGAAGGAATGTGAACTGACTTCTGGAGCGCAATTTTGGCTGGAACAGATTGTCACATTTGAAGAGCCCCTGACATGCCAAAACAGCAAAAAAAAAACACAAGTGACCCCATTTTAGAAACTAAACCTCTTGTGGAATTCATTAGGGATGTAAAGAGCATTTTTAACCCTCAAGTGATTCACAGAATTGTATAACATTGAGCTGAGTCAATGGAAAATTACCATTTTTTACCCATTAAAATGTTACTTTTGCCTCAATCTTTCAATTATCAAAAGGGATAATAGGAAAAAAATGGACCACAAAACATGTTCTGCAATTTCTCCTGAGTACACCAATACCTCATATGTGGTCAAAAAACACTTTTCACGCACAGTATAAAGCTCATAAGCGAAGGAGCACCATATTACAGTGCACATTTTGCTGAAATGTTCTGTGGGTGCCGTGTCACACTGGAAGAGCCCCTGAGATGCCAGAGTAGCAGAATCTACCACAAGTGACCTCATTTTACAAACTACACTTCTCACTGAATTCATCTAGGGGTGCAGTGATCATATTGACACCACAGGTGTGTCACAGAATGTTATACCATTGCGTAATGAAGAAAAAAAAAATACATTTTTAAAGACAAAAAAAATTGATTTAGCCCCAGATTTTACATTGTCACATGGGGAAATGGGTATAAAGACCATCACAATTTGTCAATTTCGGCTGAACGTTGCTATTCCCTATATGTGGACGTACAGTACAGTTTGGCCACATGGCAAAACTCAGGAGGGATCAAGCACTATTTGACTCTCGGAGAACAAAATATCGTATAATAGTTTGCAGACTCCATATACAGAGCCCCCAAGTGCCAGAAGAGCAGAATTCCCCCTCAAGTTCCCACTTTGGGAATTTATCTACAGGTGTAGAGATGATTTTGACTCCACGGGTGTTCGTCAGAAACGAGCAACAGTGAATGTTGCTGTGAGTGAAAATTGCAAACTGCCATTGTAGTGCCAGTACATTGTAGTACCCACACATTGTGCTCAGCTTGTGCTTCTGGAGAAACACATCCTGTAAATTAAACGGGATCTCATCACTACAGAAATGCAAAATGTGGATGCTACTGCGGTTTAGGCACACTATGGGGCTTAGAAGAGAGTGAGGCATATGGATTTTGGAGAGCTGGATTTCTCTAGGGGGGCAAGGAGCCATTTAGCTTTTTCCAGAACCTTGGTACTACAAGCAACATGGAAGCCCACTATATTTCCATAAACAGATGACAGACCTGAGTGGGGACTTGCTTTTTTGTGGATTGAGTTGAAGCTTTTATTGGTAACATTTTTTTAATACATTTATCCTGCACTCCACACTGAGCACTTATATTGGGGTTTCCATCTAAATCTCTGAATAACGCGATTCAGAAGAAACCCCAAAGGGTCCATTCGCTATAATGCAGCAGCAAAGTTACTCTGTACTCAGTCTGGCCTTTGCTTAGCCATGTCCTTTTCAGAGAGTTTCACAAAACTGTGGCCGACTGCGGTTTTACGGACACCGCCAGATCGTAGGCCAGACGGTGTCCAGAGTGTCCCCATCTGCCTCATTATAGGGTATCTTCCGTCGGGGGCTCCGTCTGAATCACGTAATTCAGGGGTTTACATGGAAACCCCTGTATAAGCGCTCAGAGCAGAGTGCAGGATTAATGTGCTCCAAGTCTTACTATGATCTTTGTGAGGCAAAGTGAACAAATCAACAGCAGGTGAAGAATTGGTTTTATTTAATTTTTACGCCATTCACCATGTGGTATAAGCAATTAGATGACTATTCTTCGGGGTCAGTGTGATTACAGGAAAACCAATTTTATTTCTTTTTTATGTTTGGCTGCTGTCACACCAAAAGACACTTTTTCAAAACAAAGTTTTTGCATCCTCATTTTGAGAGCTACAATTTCCCCTATATTTCTGCTGACAGTCAAGTGAAGGTTTGCTTTTTGTGAGATGAATTGACGTTTTTTTTTTTTTTCGGTCAAATAAAAATTTTTGATCGCTTTCCATTCCAATTTTTGGGAGGCAGAATGAACAAAAACCAACAATTCAGGTATTTTTTGATGGGAGGATGGGGATTTATGCCATTCACCGTGTGGTAAAAGTGACAAGATAACTTATTCTTCGGGTCAATACACTTACAGAGATACCACATTTATATAATTTTTTTTTGTTTTGCCGCTGTCACACAAAACTATTTTATATGAAAAAAAATAATTGTTTTTGCATCACTGTATTCTGAGAGCTATAGCCTTTTCATTTTTGCGTCGATGGAGCTGTAGGGCAGCGTGTTTTTTGTGGGACAAGATGACATTTTCAGCTGTACCATTTTTATTTCTATTTGACTTTTTGATCGCGTTTTATTCAGCGGTAGGATAAAGACAGAAGTTTTTGTGCCACTTTCTTTTCTAAACTGTGTTCACTGAAGGGGTTAACCGGTGGGACAGTTTTATAGGTCAGGTTGTTCCGGACGTGTTTTTTTTTTTTTTACATACGGTAAATAAATGCATTTAGTGGATTAATGTTTTTGTTGTTTATTTTATTATTTTGTGATTTTTTTCGATATTTTTACAACTTTTTAAAAACTTTACCTTTTCCCAAGGGACATAAACTGTCCCTGCCCTAAGCGCTGATCTAATACTCTGCAATACTTTAGCATTGCAGGGCACTGGATCAGTGCATCACAGACAAGGAGGAGGAATGTCAGGTCCTGTTCTGAGCAGGAGCTTACATCTATCTATCGGCCCGGGGTCACCATGCAGACCATCGGCACAACATGATCACAACTGCGTTGTGCCAACTGGAGGAGAGAGGGAGCGCCCTCCCTCAGCCGATCGATGTCGCTGTCACCAAGAGGTTAAGTTTCACATGTTGTGAAGGGGTTAAATTTTAAATTAGAGATGAGTGAATATTTTGAAATTTGCCAAATTTTCCCAGAAAATTCCATTTGAAGAAAGCAAAAGTATTTCAAAGCCTCCAATTGCTCAAAAAAACATGTATGGCACAATACTGTTTTCCTGACACAATCTTCTGTTGTGCTGTCACATACCATCTACATTTCATTCAGAATTGTACGGCTTTATTTCCCCATCTTTAAAGCCAAGACATCACTATCCAGATTCACCACAAAATGGCTGCTGCATTCTCCTCTTCTACTTTTATACAGGCTATTATTGTCCTTCCCGATTGGCTGGGCTATGCCATGTAATGTATTAGCTGCAAGATATTATAGCGAAGCTGACCGAGGTCATTTGATTCTTTTGTGGCTGATGTATAAAATGGTGGTAACCATTTTAGGCAACTCATGTCAATCGTATTGCAAATGGTTAGAGTTTACCAGCAAATTCTTAAAAATTTAACACATTTGATTCACATAGAATTGATTCACTCATTTCTAATTTAAAATTTTCCATACTACAGATGTAGTACACTCACCAAAGGTTTCTTTAACATAAAGCTTCCCTAGTAAAAAGAATGAAAAATAGCTCTCTTCCCTTAGTGATAAAAACTGTCTCTTCAGTGCCACCAATAGATAGTGTCCCTTCTTGTCAGGATCAGAGTCTCCGGTTTGGCTGACAACTGTAATCATGTCTCAAGGTTCTATCCTTTAGAATTTTTGTTTTTCATCAATACAGGAGTATGGTTCTGACTGGCTGCGTAATATGCTGAGACGGTAACCTGAGAAAAGGAATCAATTCATCTTACCGGAGTCTTCAAGGCAATGCTACCTGAAATGCGTATAGATATGCAACACTCAAGTGACAATTTTCGTCCTTCTGGGCAGAGCTATGCTAAATTAAAAAGGTCTCCCAAGTGGTATCACGTACAAGGACAGTGATGCCCGGTTGGCTCACTGCGCATGTGCTATGAAATTGATGCTTCACCCAGCGTATGCATGTAACATCAGTTAGGACTACATGAACATGGGAGGGATGCATGGGGTACAGCACACAATTGGGCACATCAACGGAAGAGTAGACCAAGCATCATAAGATATAAAATTAAAGAGAAAAAGCTCTAAAACAACCACTTTTATATATTAGAAAACAGCTTCAATACCAATTAGTCCTTTAGTTGTGGCTACGACCTTATAACACTGACAGCTACTTGAAAAATTCATGGTATAAGCAGACGGTGGGCTCTTTCACAAGTCTGTAGTGTGTGCTAAATACTTCTCTAATTAGTTTAGTACTCAAGTACCAACACTGTTGGTTGAAACAAGCATACAAATAGGTAACATTTCAAAAAGTGAGACAATACCAGGAGGTATTGACGCAAGTATTTCCCATGCTGACTCATCCAAACTGGTCAAGCTCATGGCTTGCAACACTACCTTACCTCATGGGACTTCATTAACCACTTTCCCTGTATACATGGAAGGCAGTGAATAAGTGTGAGGGCAGGTGAAGCCAGAGTCGCCATTTTTCCAACAAGCATTTATATGATTTTTTTGCCACCAAATATCCAAAGCTATAACACTACACACTGCCACGCATTGCAATCATATGATGTTCACAGATAGGGCAAAATGACAGGTTTTCTTTAGCTTTAGATTATGGTTGGCTCAATGGGTGGATTCTGGTGCTCAAAAGGGAGGATGGATTCCCCGACAATAATATATGTTCTCTGCTTCTTGGCTGCAGAGAATACAATTCTATCTATTGATCTATTACATTGTCACGTTCAGAGGATCCAAACTTTACTAAACAGCCAATGTTTCAGTTCACCCAAACCTAGATCATGGCTTGTTAGGAGCAGCATGTTGGATGCTCATTGGGGAGGTTGACAGCACTCTTTAGCTTAAAGCTATGTGAGGAGACCGTCCTGCCTCGTTCATGCCCCAAAGACAACCGCCGTATACCCAAGTGTAATGTGAATGGCGTTATGCAGTTTTATGCATTTAATGGGTATGTGTATAATCCCTATGTAATGCGTCATGGTAATGTGTAGAGAAGTGAGGTTAATGTGGGAACCCCAAGAATAACTTTTATAGATAAAAGGGGGAAATTTTATTACCAGTAGAGATAGGAAACAGATAAGGAATAGTAAATGTTAGGTACAGGCCAACAGATGGGAGGGCAATAGTGTTAATAAAGGGGAAGAACTTCCAGTTTTAGGGTGTCTGTAGTAAATGGAAAGATAAGCAACTTCACTATTGAGGTCAAGTGCAGTGGGCTGCCATGTTGGCCCTATCACTCAGGGAAGTGGATTGCCATATAACCCTTTCGTGCAGGTCCATCAGTCAGGCCCGGGAACTCGAGAGTGACATTGGGGACATCTGGCACATCATGCCTGCAGGGAAGGATGGACACAGACAAGACAGAAGGTAATGGAATTCGGGTGCACTGCCATCGGTGGAGATGAAGCCCTAGAGTTATTGGAGAGAGCAAGAAGAGGGATACTCTCTGTAGAACGAGTGCTAGGGCTGAAGTTATGTCGGTACCTGAGGGAAAGACTGTAACCTGTTCCTTATCTCACATGGTCCAGTGTAAGAACCATGAACTGTTCAATAAACGTTTGACAGTTGAAAAGCACTTGGTGTCCTCTGGCTTGTGTGTGGCGGTTTCTGAAGATGGAAGTCTGGAGATAGTGGAGGCCACAAGTGAGTGTGATGGTCCAACACCTAACAGCACACCGAAACTGGGACACGATTATCCTGTTGGGTGTAAGAGCGTGCAGAAGCTCATCCATGACTACCCCACTCAGACATCTTATAGCTACATTCACGCATCCATGCAAGTATTACCATATTGAAGAACAGACTTTTTTATTTTTTTTTTGGGGGGGGGGTTCCCCACAGGTGTCATCAGTTTTTTTTCCCCACTGACAGACAAGACTGATTCTTTTTCCCCCATCGATTTTTAGCAATGGATTAAACTCATAAGCACAAAGACTATCTTCCATGTTTCATCCGTTTTAGATGGATCCCCAAAAACTTTAATGGCACAGTCCGATTTGCAAGCAGGATGGGATTAGGACATGCTCCGAGTTTAACGCCCCAGACCCACTGATCGCTTTTTAAAATGTGATCAATTAAACTCTGTGTCCATGTGCCGTCTGAGAAAAAAAAAATTACAGCGCACGGACGTGTCACACGAATATGTGAATACAGACTTAGGGTAAGGCCAGGGGCCAAGATGGAGCTGAAAATGACAATAGCAAATTAGCTGCTGTTTGATTTTGGAAGGAAGCAATTAAACCACAAAACTGTGCGGCCAACTGTAATTGTGCATGGCCTTACATGTAAAACCACCTGTTCCCCTACAAAATCAACACCAGCGGTTAATTTGCCATTGCAATTTTCAGCTCAGTCTTGGCCGCATTTATCCTTAGTGCCCCTTCTTACGGCAGTTTCTCTCGTATGGGTGTCATCTATGTTTTTCACGGCTAACACTTGTGTCTATGATAGCCCAAGCAGTGGTCAGATTGGTTCCTCAGACTGAGTGAGGATACCATCCGTGTACGGTCTAATTTTCACCGATTGATTGAAGCTTGAGAAATGATCATCAGTTTGGGGTTGTTTTTGGGTTGGGTTGTTTTCTTTGGAGAAAAGCTGATGAAACTAACTGAACGCTGATTAAAAAAAAACCAAGACAGAAACAAAATGAAAAATAGACCCTGCTGTAAGTAAGTAAAAGCAATGGTGCATATAAACAACATTGGATACTTCGCAAGCACTGTTTTTTTGTGGGATGGTTTTTACATTTTTTTTTTCAGCAAAGTCAAGGATGAATCAAGTTCGGGATGGTTCAAATCTCTAATATTAAAACATTACCCTGCGTCAGTGATGTCCTGTGTGAATAAGGGCTGAGCAGAACCAGGTCCTAAACATGGACACATAGCTAGAGGGGAGCTTTTTAAATGTAAAATCCAGCTCAAATGAAGGGAGGCCTCTTTGGTTCCTGTTTCCATTACTTCAGCTACCTTTACCACAAACCAGCTCACTACTACAGTCCAGTTTGTGAGAAAGTCCTATTCTCAACCAACAGTTCAGTGTCTTCTTTCCCCTCAATGGAACCAGTTTGCAAATATGGCCGGTACTTAGCTTCTATGCTACTTACGCCTTGGAACTGCCGTCCAGGACACTCTTCATCTTACAAGTTCTGTCCCATCCCGGCCCATTACCTCTGCAAGTTGTAAACTCGGTCCTGGGAGAGGTCGCCAAGTAGCACGGCCCCAGTCTCCAATTGACCACTCTGTCCCTTTTCCTATTTTCTTCACTCTGGATCACGCTATCCACTGCCTCAGTCTCCTCTCACTTTGGGGCACTTACGCCTGATGTTCAGACCTTAGGTCTTCTTGTCAAGCACGCGGGGCCCTATCTGACTTCCTGATAGGTAACTGACTCTGTCCCTTCACACCTCCCACTCTGGGCTAGTCCCAAACATTAAATCTAACTCTCCTTTCCATCAGGCAGCAGACAACATTATCACCAATAACGCATATCTTAGTCCACATTATACATCATAACACCAGTTTCTTCAAGGTGGAAAACAGGCAATATGTCCATCTCCTTATACATCTATGCCTGGTGCTTCTTTAAATGACAACTATATGTTATTCTGGTATAATCCTCCTCTTTGAAAGGAAGAGCAAACATTGCATTTATCTTTTTTTCTTGAATTAGTACTCAATATCAGCTTCCTAATTGGACGCCTCAATCGAAATCAAGCAGCACTTTTTAATGCACCATAATGCTTCACTGAAAATATACAAAATTGATAGAGCACGCCTTTAGAGTTTCCCATAGACTGAGCAGTGCAGCAATGCGCTTTCCCTGTGCCAATTACGGTAATTCAAACGAGGCACATGGGGCCTCTGTGTTCGTGATCATGGGAATCCCATTGGTGGACAAGTCATAAGTGTTAATCTTGGGATAACCCCTTTAACTCATGGCTTTTTTTGGGCGTCTTAAAAAATTTGAAATGATTGACACTATAGAATAACATGCAATTTTACAAAAACAACTCTAATTGTATTAAAATTTCCCAAATTCTATCCCAAATTGGCTTGAGTGGTAAATGTAGATATGGATTCTAGCGGCCTAAAACTTAAATTCAAAGATAAATCAACCTTAAAAAGGGATTGTCCACAACATGGACAACCCCTTCTTAAACGCCCAAAAGTTTGTACTCACCTTCCGCACGAGCAGCATTCCAGCTCTTTGTATTCCATCAACTTGCTGATATTATTATGTTACTTGAGCGCTGCAGCCAATTAGCGGAAGTTTATCAGCTATGGCTTTTAGCATTTCATGTCACGTGAGCGCTTAGAGAATCGGCACAGACATTATTGGCCCTTTGCCAGCGCAAGAGGGGAGTTTTGTTTTTTTTCTTATTTTACTTGGAAGACCCGGACATTTAAGAAGGGGTTGTCCAAGTAGTCGACAACCCATCTAAACAGCGTAGCTATTACTACGTAGGCTTTCGTTGTATGACTAAATGTTTACAGCTCTGTTGATTTCTCCAACTAGGAAGATACTTAAGTGCTTCTACAAAGATGAAATATTAAACTTTATGGTGGCCACTGTTTATCATCAACTAGACGATTAGCCTTGCGTTGAGAATGGGCATAACCTATAATTTAGACCTTCGTAAAAAGTTAGAATAATTAAGTCTAGACTTTGGTCGCCCAACAAATAGGTTATAAAAAAGAAGAACATACAAATAAAAAGGCCCAATAATGTTGCAATCCACCGTTCACTAGCACTCTCAATCCGAATGTCGAGTCAGGAAATTAATTCAAGTAGAACTCCACCCGAAAACTAAAAGCTTTAAATGAAGTTTGTAGCCATCTCAAACCTTAAATCTTAGCTCACGAGGGATCACCACCAGCTATAGATGGCTTTTCATCTGTCGGATCATTTGTATGAGAGGTCCTAATCCAACCATTAACATGTCACACTAAACTAGCAGATTAGGGAGACACAATGGACTAGTGCAAAATTGGAAACGATCGGCAATATTCATATGATCATTCCATACATTTGTAGTTTCAGAAGACTTGAACTCTAGGGCCACATTTCGGAAGCAGCAATCCTAAAAGTCAATATTGACCCTTCAATGAGCTTTGGAATATGACAGATTCTGGTTTGGCTTTTATCCCAAGTTATACTGCAAGGCTCATTGAAGGGTCGATATTGACTTGTAGGATCGTTGCTTCCAGTAGTGGTGGCAAGAGTCCAAGTCCTCTCTGAAGAGAATCTGCATATTTAAAAATTCCCAGAGTAGCATGCCTGGCTTTTAAGGCTTCTTACTCTGACATGCCAGGCTTGATAGGTCACTCTCCACAATGAGAAACGTTACCACTTAGACCCTAGTTTCAGAAGACAAAGACCGAGTCCAAACCTGAAAGATTAGCACAACTGCTGCAATGTCCAGGCAGGTTCTGCAAATTGAGTTTTATCGCTACAAACCGTGCAGTCAAATGCAGAGACAATGCTATAGGGGTGCAGAGGTCTCAGTCACACCTGGGCTCTGGCTCCCGACTAGAGTTAAGTGAATTTTTCAAAATTCGGTCCCGATTATGATCGGAGGCAAATATTGCAAAAACAACGTCATTGGAGTCAATGGGAGTAGATATGAAAGGGAGTACATATGAACGAAAATGTTTGGAGCCGATCATCAAACATGAATTCGGCATGAATAGGGCTCCAATAATCCACGAATATGGTAAATTCAGAATCGGCAAACGATTACGAAAATATCCACTCAACTCTACTCCTAACAAGGATATATCAGTACCAAATGGTACGTGGTAGGCGGGATGAACCGGTTACAGATTTTGGATTCATTTCCCAGATTATTTGCATTAGTTATTAAAAAAAATTAATTTCTCCTCCTCCAGTCCAGTGCCGGCTCACCACCGCTTCCCTACAGTCTGGCTGCAACGATGTGGTCACTTAAACAGAGTTGCAGCCAATCGCTCAGCTCTGTGTAGTAGGCACAAGCAGCAGAGCACAGTGATTGACTGCAGTGCTATTTATGCTTGTCTGCAGTGGTAATGTCAGAACAGACACTAGGGCAGCAGTGGAGAGCTGGTTCTGGGAAAGGTAAGAAATACTCTTATTTTTTTATCATATACAAAGAGTATGACGATGTTTTCTAAAAGGGGACGACACCTTTAAGAAAGATTTTTCCCTGAATCGCAAGTTACCCCAGTCTACAGGATAGGGAGGATAATTTGTTGATCGCTGGGGATTTGAGTAGTGGGACTCCCAGAGATTTCAAGAATGGGGCAGTGCAGATCCCAGTACTGAATGGAGTAGAACTGCGCCCTGCTATGTCCGGAAGTCCCATAGACAATGAAAGGGACACAGGCTGAAATTTCGCACAACCTCTGCAGAGCCCTATTCCAGAAATCATTGGTGGGGGGGGGGGTCTCAGCGGTTGGTTTCCTAGAAATCAGCAAGTTATCCAGAGATAGAGGATAACTTGTGATTTAGGGAAAATTGTGTTTCAGAGCAAAAGTCAATCCAATATTGAGGAAAGACTGCTTCAGGGTGGTGCGGTACGATTAAGGGGTTACAAAGCACTCGGATTGGAGTGACTGAGGGTCTTTCTACATTGAGTAATTAGAATTAAAGCCCATACAATGAAACAGAATCATATAAAAATTTTATAAAAGACAACTAGGAGATAAAAGGACTATGAAATGCCTAAAAGAAGCCAGATTCTGAGTATTAGAGAAGCACAAAACTGGTTGTTTTGAGCAACATCTCCTAGTTTTGTCAGCACTAATATTAATAAGTGAGGCACGATGTGCGTGGGATACGTAATCAATGTATTATTGGTGGAGGTCCTACACCCAGGTCCTTCAATGAGAAATGGAGAAAGACTTGAAGGACTGGTGGAAGGAGGATTGTGTTAGAATCTATTCAGTTTGACCATCCGCCATCTTGTTGTGGTTTCTGGCTGCTGGTCTTTTTCCCCTGGTGTTGGGCTTGTCGTTGGTCAGGTGATTGTATCACCCTTTATTGCCCTGCACCGGCCTCTCAGTCCTTGCTGTACATCAGTGTTAATCCGCTTGAGTTCTGGCTAGCAGCCTTGATAGCTTTGTGTTATCCTTTGTGCAGTTCTGGGAACTCAAGTTCTGCTTGCTTAGTCTTTTTGTTTTTGTCTTTTGTTTCTGCAGCTTCTTCTATATCCCTGCTAGGTGGTTACCAGTGTTTTGTTCTCAGTCCCTAGATCTTTCAGGGATCCCCTTCCCCCACCTTCAGGTCTTTGCTTGAGTCTAGACTAGGATCGTCGGTGGGTCTATTCGCAAGGAATAGGTCGCCCGCTCCATCATAGGGATCGACTCTAGTCCTAGTGCAGGGTCAGATCCCCTCGCTCTATTCCGGAGTTGCAGACCCATAACAGATCGCAAGGATGAGAACTTCACCATCATGTGTTTTGCTATATAAACCTCTAAAAGTGTGATTTTTTTTTTTTACTGTGCATCATGTCAACTTCATTGATCATGCCAAGCTGGAGCAAGTAGGGAGCCCAAAACGCATCAGTCCTTTAATGGCAATGGATTTATGAGGCGACTTTTGTTCCTTTAGTTGTTTCGAAAACAGCTTACCATGGTGTAATTATTTAATAGAGGTGAATGAACTCTTATCTTGGGTCCAATCCTTAACCTTGTAGATGAGAGTTGAGAGTGTTTTAAGAGCAGGAAGCACCTGAAGAAAGGTTGGGTCGCTTCTTTCAGCCAGTTTGTGTCCTTCAAACACTTAAGCGGTTAAGGCCTCTTTCACACATCAGTTTTTTGCCATCAGTCACAATCCGTCGTTTTGTGAAAAAAAAACGGATCCTGCAATTGATGCTGCAGGATCGTTTTTTTTCTCATAGACTTGTATTAGCGATGGATTGCAACGGCTGGTTGCATGTTTCATCCAAAATTGTGAATAAACTTGGTTTCAAGCATGTGATGCTCATTCAAACTCAACTATGGCAAGTAACAGGTGTGGGCAATATGAAAATCACACCTGAAACCAGAAAAAAAGGGGAGACGTTGACTCAATCTTTGCATTGTGCATGTAGGAACGGAGAACAGAAAGAGAAGAGAAATGTTTGACGACTTGAGAACCAAAATTGTTGAAAAATGGCAACAATCTCAAAGTTACCAGTCCATCTCCAGAGATCTTCATGTTCCTTTGTCCATGGTACGAAACATAATCAACAAGTTTACATCCCTTGATATAGGTGGCAGAGAAAAATGTACGAAAGGTTGCAAAGCAGGATAGTCTGGATGGTGGATAAGCAGCCCCAATCAAGTTCCAAAGAAAAGTGTCAGCATGAACAATCCATCTACATTTGAATGAAATGAAACATTGTGGCAGGAGACCCAGGAGCACTCCACTGATGACAGACAAAAAAGCTAGGCTGTAGCTTGCCAAAATGTATGCAAGTAAGGCAAAATCTTTCTGGAAAGCATCTTGTGGACAGATGTGACCAATATATTGCGTTTTGGTAAAGCATATCATTCTACTGTTTATCGAAAATGGAATGAGGCCTACAAAGAAAAGAAGACAATACCTACAGTAAAATATGGTGGAGGCTCAATGATATTTTGGGGTTGTTTTGCTGCCCCTGGGACTGGGTGTCTAGACTGTGTGCAAGACATCATGGAATCTGAAGATTACCAAAGGATTTTGGGTCGGAATGTGGTGCACAGTGTCAAAAAGCTGGGTTTGCATCCTAGGTCATGGGTCTTCCAGCCGATATACTTTAAGAAGCCCCCCAGAAATGAATGTAAACAAAGCACTGGAGAGTTCTGAAGTGGCCAGCGAAAAATGATTCCACATCTAAAATCCCATTGAACACCTGTGGAGAGATCTCAAAGCTCCTGTTGAGAAAAGGGACCCTTCTAATATGAGAGAACTGGAATGGTCCAAAATTCCAGCTGACAGGTGTAAGAAGCTTGTTCATGGTTATAGGAAGCAACTGATTGCAGTTATTTATTCCAAAGGGTGAGAAACCGAATATTAAGTTGAGGGTGTCAACAATGCTGTCTGGCCCATTTTGGGGGTCTTGTATGAAAAGATATCCAATTTGTCCTTTGTCTTTTTTGTGTTTTTTCCAATACACGCAAAGGAAATAAATATGTGTTTAACAAAACATGTGTAATTGCAATACATTTACACCAGGTAGAAAAGAAAAAAAACATTTATGGCAAGTGACATGGATTATTTTAAGACCTACAGCCTGTGAAGGGAGTGACCAGCATGATGTTTATGGATCACATGGACCACATCTGAGGACCCAGTCTAAGGTTACACCCAGGAAGGGATAGGAGCTAAGCAGCACTGCCCAACGGCTAAGG
The DNA here is from genome assembly GCA_009801035.1 of Oophaga pumilio. Classification (NCBI taxonomy): domain Eukaryota; kingdom Metazoa; phylum Chordata; class Amphibia; order Anura; family Dendrobatidae; genus Oophaga; species Oophaga pumilio. The sequence continues at coordinate 34,405 of VIAB01000263.1, forward strand.
TTAGGAGGATGGCAGACTCCACACAACTGTTCTTACGGTATGTCATGATTTGTTTTAAATTACTAGTTTAACCCCTAGAGCACATGGTCACCTACAATACAGGTCATTTAACATTCTACCAATTAATGAGGTTTGCAGGGAAAACACAATGAACGACTATCCGTTCAGAGGAACGAAGTGTCTGCAGCATCTCTGTGAGTGAATAGGGCTGAGTTACGGTACCACATACAGTCAGATAAACAAATCTCAAGGTTCACGCAGATCGCACGGCCAAAAAACACTGTCACATCGCAACGTATTTAAGGTAAATTGAGCTGTACTCGGACCAGTAGGGAACTACGACAAGAAAAATCGCGAAAAAAGACTTAATTGTCACATGCCCTGGGGTCTCAGTGTGATACAAATTCACCTACATTTTGGCGCCATGTTGTGGCTGCACAGTGATATTTGGCCACACAACCTGTGTCATGGCCAAAGCCGGAGTCTAACCCCAATCTAAATATTAAGGGGACGTAAGCTCATTGGACTCCCCCGATAGTGGGGGTTCAAACGTCCACCAAGCACATGGTAAAGGGCCATTCTAAGGCTAGATCATGAATGGTAAAGAGGGTTGAATGATATGCAGAAAGCCATGTGGTAGCCCAACAATATTAACAACCCAAAGAGTAAGACAAAATTTATATAAAAGAACAAAACATTGGCGACCTCCCAGACTGATTTCGGCGGGATACAACCCTAACAAATCAATAGGGGCTGAAAAATAAACTAGGAAGAGGCGGCGGCTTGAGGAATAGGTGGTTGGGTAGAACCATAAAATACAGTTTTGCCGATACTAATGTAAGTCATGTTGACTGCAATAATTAAAACATCTTACCCTTCTCCCAGCTTCATTGTTGTACAAGTTCATCATGATCCTGGCGTTATCATAGGATCCCTTCTGATAGATTTTCTCTCGTTCCCTTGCATCCACAAATTCCTTAGAAAATCTGTAGCCATAGTCTAGGTTATCTCCGCAGCCACCCCACAGCCAATCCCGGGGTAGATCCTTCGGACGAGCTGCTCTGCTGCATCCACATGTTGAGAGCTCCCCTTCTCTGCATGCTCTGCTGATAGCATTCACTACTCCCGCAGCACTGATTGCATAGGTGAATGCTGTCTCTCTGCTCCCTGCACAATAAGAATACAAGAAAAACAGAAAATAAGTGTGACAAGTCCTAAAATACCATAGTCTAGCACAGGAGCAGACACACATAGAAGAGGCCCCTGCGCAAGAGTGGTTCAAGGCCCCTGCGCAAGAGCGGTTCAAAGCCCCTGCGCAAGAACAGAATATGGGCCCTCTGCGGTCCAATATTTCATTATAATGCACAATTCCACCTGCTTTGGGGGGTGGTAGTGGCCCCCTTACCCCTTGTGCGTCTGTACAGGTTGCAGCAATACTATGTCCACCTCTGGTCTAGGACACAAATAATTAAACAACTAGAAACCATCATTAAAGTGAATAAAGCTGAACTCCAGTACTACACACTACAGCCTTCGTATAAGCCCGGCACAATTTTTTTTCTTTTTTTCTTGGTAGAAAACATTTTTTCTAATCCTAGATGGCCAATTTAAGAGAAGACATTGACATCTCTCAACCATTAAGTCGTTGCAGTGCTCATATTAAGGGTCAGAACCAGTAATAGATAGGGCATGGTAGACGGAGGACTCAAGCTTTGTGCCAAATGGCCACCCATACCTTAGGGACTGTTTACAAAGGCCGATATCGGGGAACGAACATTTGCGGGAAATCTCGTTTCTGATTATCGGCCCATGTAATCAGATACCCAAGTGAGCAAAATGCTTGTTCAAGGAGTGCAATGACCTTTCTAAGCAGGTGATGTGCTGCCGATAATATTCTATGTGCACAGAACGATTGTATTAATGATAGTTCTGTATACAGAGGATTGTGGTCAGTCACTCTGAACAGGTCATTATTAAATGTCCACTGATTGACTACTTGTAACAGTAGTTTAATGGTTGCGATTATGCCACGTAAGCCTGGCCTTTAAGCTTACACCATGCAAAGTGGAGGTCATCAATTACAAAGCATGCGCATATATAAGGGAACGTCAAGCGCACAGAGATTGAGGCCCAATGAGTGTCTTATTAAGCAACACTTTATTTCAAGG
>VIAB01000263.1:78870-89453 GCA_009801035.1 Oophaga pumilio
CATAAAGGGTTCCTGATATAAGCAGCCCCATATCTCTTGAACCAAATGGCAAATTTTAAAAATGAGAAGGGGAGCAGTAGGAAGAAAATAAAGCAAAAATTGCCCACTCTTATGACCAGGAGATGGGTCTTCTATAGGTTGATTTATAGGTGTGGGGTAAGAATGAGTTTAATAGCGCTGGTCTGGGGTCTGATATCAATTCAGGGGGTCATGTCTAAAGCTTGAGATTTACCATTTGAGGCTAGAATGGGTATAAAATTAATTTAGTGAGTCTGATCTGGGGTGTGAAGATAATTTAGAGGGTCTGGTTTGGGGTAATCGATTATAGGATTTTAGTGTGGATGTAAGACTCATTTAGTGGTCTGTTATTAATATATGGGTGCAGGAACAAGTAATCATATAAGGGGTATTTATTATACTTGGCCGTTCCCATTTTTCCACTCCCATTTTGGGTTAACCTACATTCAAACCCCAGACCTCCTAAGTTATTTTAGAGGTCTGGTCTGGGGTGTGAAATTAAGTCTGGGGTCTATCACGAATTCAGGAATAAAGTAGGGAGTCTGCTATTGAAGGGGGTTGTCCAAGCTTGGGACAAAGGTCTGTGACAATTACAATACCCCAGAATTCCAGATAGTGGTATGTGATCACAGGTGCGAGATTTGCAGACTTGCAGTCACATGCCAATTAGTGGCACCTGGTTTCTCCCTCTACTGGCAGAAACTGAACAAGTCTAGTTTGCAGGTGACCGCAAGTATGGTAATTGTACACATGCGATCACATGACCACCCACTCACTCTGGGAATTCCAGGGAATCGTGATCGTGTGCGCAATGCATGCTGCCATGATTCAGCAGTCTGCAACTGCATAGAGTGACTGCAGACTTTTTACCAAAGCCTAAACAATCCCTTTTAATATATGGAGGTCAAAAGTAAATTTACCGGTTCTGGTCAAGATAATTTAGATGGTCTGGTTTGGGGTAGGATTCTTTTGTAGGACTTTAGTCTGGGATGTAAAGTTAATTTAGAGGGTCTAGTCTGGGATCGGGATATGATATTAATATAGGGGTTTGATCTGGGAACTGGTAACAAAAGGGAACAGAATATATATAGCGCCTCCAATTTTCCACTACTTGTTGCCCTAATATTACCCAGTGAGTGGCTCTCACCTGGTTCTTTCATAAAAGCTTTTACTTTGTAGAAGTTTTATTTGGATTTGCAGACTTTTATATGTTGTTTAAGAACTTTCTTATATAAAGGGGTTGTCTGGGTTTTGGTAAATATGACTATAGACGGAAAGCATTTGGTTGCACTGTCCTACAATTTTTGGGGGTTCTCCAGCTGCTGTTCTTCAACAACTTCCATTGTGCTCTGACAAGACTATGTAGAAACAGCGCCATTCACATTTTAATGTCTAATCTGAACCAGCCCCTTCATTTGTATCCTAATAATTACATTAGGGGGTCGTATATCAAAATCAGTGAAGCCCATCGGGGACAGGGACTGATTTAAGTGATGACAGTCGTGTACAGGGGAATATGAGAAAACAGGTTGAGTAATAAATTTGTGGCTTCTTGCAGATTCTTGCTGTAACTTTCCATCAGTGATGGATATAATCTCTTTGTTCCGGTCATGGGTCTCCTCCCTGATGTTGTAAGCATTAGTGTCCAGAGAAGACTATGCCGGCAGTCTAGATGTTCCATGTATTCCTGCACATCGTCGTCTGCTATCCCATTACATGTAGCAGCAGAGGATGTGCCATGCCTGAATGCTGCAGCAGGAGTCACTACTGTATTTATGCTGCACAAAGCCGAGGAGATGAACGCGTACAGCAAATCGGGCGCGTTGGGAAGACGTTCCCTGCAGGACAGAACGAGTCTTGTTCCATACGTCGATGACCACGATCTCGGAAATGACCTAAAACGATTCACACAGCCGCTTGCAGACATATAGTCATCGTATCGTCACAACTCTTCTTCACACAGCCGCTTGCAGACATATAGTCATCGTATCGTCACAACTCGTCTTCTGGAAAGTTCTGGAAATGCTCAAAATGTTAAGAAAATTCACACGCATATATATTTTACTGCATGTATTATAGGTTTACCTCTTTATTCATAAACATTGTTAGCGCATGAGTACTCTCGCTCAACACTAAAGTATCTTTGGCGTGCTCGAATACCTGTTTGATAGACAATCCCTGCGTGTGTTGCTCCTGTCGACCAGCCATGAGACGTGGAGGCGCGGGGACTCGGACATGGTGTTCAAGCACGCTGAGGACACTCTATTAGCACCCGAGCATGATCAGATAACCCATCCGAGCACGGCTACATGTAGATATCAGCAATAAATAATCACTAGAAGACTAGTAGACCCGCTGCCAGGTATCCAAGTCACACACACACACACTAATATATATATATAATTGGTGCTGGTACTTGGACTACCTGGTAGCGGGTCTACTAGTCTTCTAGTGATTACTTAATGCTGATATATGTATGTAGCCATGCTCGGATAATGTGTTATCTGAGCATGCTCAGGTGCTGAAAAACTGAGATTTTATAATGTCTACAGCAACAAAATTAAATAAATGATCTGGATCATAAGATGGTATGCATGCAATGTGTAAGAGCATGTTCACACTATGGTCACTTCACAGACCAAACCCAAGAAAAAACAAAGTAAGCATATACCCTGTATGAAGTTAATGGTAATCGGTGCATGTAAATAATATGGAGAACGCTATTTTGATCAAAAAAGCGTAAAAGACATCCCACCACGACAAGGTGACCCCAATCGGGATGGTCCTATCCTGTCTCTAGTATTAAAACCCAACTTTGTGTCCGCAAACCTCAATGTAGATAAGGGCAGAGCAGTGACACATCGTTGAAATCGGGGTCTCTGCCCCTACATTACGCTGATCTCTGATTAGGTGGCAAAAACCTGGTGGCATATTCCCTTTAAACAGGTTATTTTTCTGATGAGTTCCCTTTAGGAAGTCAGAAAAGAACATTAAGCACTGAATACAGACACTTGTGTGTTTTACACTTTTTTTTTTTTTAAAGTCTATTTTTTTATGTGCTCGTCCGCTTTGTGGGCGAAGTTTAGGAATTTCAAAGGTTTTCACCTGATTTTGTTATGTGCGCACAAAATTTGATGCAGCTTAACACCAGTCCTCCCCTGGTGTATTTTTGAATACGGCAAAAAGTTTGTCGAATTTTTTTATTTTTTTTTTTTTTTTTTTTTTTTTTACTTTTGGCGCGACGAGTTACAAAATGATTCAAGACAGAGAAAAGCCCCGTTTTGTTTTTGCATCGGATACTTGAATCGCTTTCGTCGTTTTGATGAATTCGTTTTCCATTTTTAGAGCCAATCACAAGACAGAAAAGGACAGTGACTTAAAAAAAACCTCTGCAAATGACGAATCGGGAGCTTGATGTTACATTCATCTTGCACATGTCTGTCTGCTGGTTCATCTGACACATACTTATCCTTCTCCATCTCTGATTACTGAAAAGTCAGACCTCATTTATACCTTACATTATTCCTCACCGTACAGGCACAGCAGGAAACTCTTGTATGTAAATCCAAATTCTGTGTTTTTTGCATGATTTGTTGCATTGCATTGACATTCGGATGCGTTAAAGGAGTTGTCCACAATTCGGCCAACGCCTTCTAAATCTCTGTTTCCACCAGTAATAACGCCTACACTCCCCTTTGGTGTTGGTGGTGTCAACACTGGCTCTCCCGAGGATCACGTAACATTGTCATGCAATCACTGTGGCCAATCATCGTTGGCTTCACTCTCCCCACCTTCGGCCGAATCACATACATTCGGAGGAAGTGAGAGCTGCTGCCAGGAGAGCCAGTGTCCACCTCTATAACTGCACCGCAGGCGTGAGTATAGGTGTTAATATTTTAATAGGAGGAAACATTGGTGTTGTCCCAGTAGTGAACAGCCCCTTTAAGTCACATGGGAGGAGATTTATGAATCTATTGAGACCCAATTAAGAGACCTTTCATGGGTTGCACGATATTTCTTTGTGTGTTTTAGACACTTTCTGTCCTTTTTCCTAACACAGGGGTGTGGATTTGATGATGAGTGAAACGGTTTAGTGGAAATGGGGCTCAGCCTAATATGAGACATCATATACTGATTTTGCTGCAAGTTTTGGCACAAAATAACCCAACTAATAAATTGTGTAAACGTAGAATAGAAAGGCCTAAAGATTTATCAAATCGTATGACTTTGATGAATATGACTTATCTACTTTAGCAGCCCCCAATGTCACTCAACTCCTCCATACACGAGTGCCCCGCTCAGCCAAGCGTACATGAGCTTTCCAGAAAACCGAGACGAGAAGAGAAGCAGCCTCTGCCAGACACCTACGGAGAATACAAACTGATTGTCAACTTTTCACACAATATTTGATTTATGCTAGGATTTGTCGGCTCTCTGACTTGTCTGTTTTATTGAATACTTCCATTTACAAAATTAAAAAGTTATTCTGGAGTTTAACTTTCACCTTTTATGTTAAGTAATTTTTCTGTTTTTCATCCTAAAACTGATTTCATAAATTGACAACTGGGTCTTACCAAATGGGGCAACGTTCAATCAATGCTGATAATGCCAGACTGTATAGAGTCACATTTTTTATAAAAGAGTTGTCGATTTATTTATACATTTCCAGAAGGAATAAAAGACGAACACTATAAGAGTTGGGCCTCATTCACACATCAGCTGTTCACATACGAGTGTTTGTTAATAGTGAGGAGCGAACGTGCTGGGGTAAGGTGTTATCAGAGTATGCTCAGGTGCTGACCGAGAGTCTTCGGCGTGCTCGAATAATATGTTAGAGTCCTCGCGGCTGCAGTTCTCGCGGCTGTTTGACAGCCACAACACATGCAGGGATTACCTGTTTGTTACGCAATCCCTGGGTGTATTTCGACTGTCGAACAACCACGAGACATGCAGCCACAAGGACTCGAACATCTTATTCAAGCACACTGAAGACAGAGTCCCCACGGCTGCATGTCTCGCGGTTGCTCGACAGTCTAAATACACCCAGGTATTGGGTAACAAACAGGTAATCCCTGCATGTGTTGTGGCTGTCAAACAGCCACGAGACATGCAGCCATGGGGAATCGGACAAATTATTCGAGCACGCCGAAGACACTCGGTTAGCACTCGAGCATGAGCGGATAACCCCTTATCCAAGCACTTTTGCTCATCACTGCTTGCTAACCATTTTTTTTTTCCCAGAGGGCACTCATACTTATGACAGTCTATGGGGCTGTTCAGATGTCGGATTTTTTTTAGAGTTGCTTACATTACCCATTATATAACATGTCAGAAGAGATTACAGGTAGTTGAGCTAAAGATTCGCAGGACCCTTCTCTAGCAGTCACATCTGTCCATGACCGCCACTCCAGAACTTTCCAAAATTCCTTCTATTTATCTTCATGGGCCCCTGTTGCCTCATATGTGCATCGTGTTGCAACAAAATGGTGTCTGAGGGCCTGCAAATCAGAAGAGATGCTGGGGATGCCACCGGTTGGATGAGGTTCGCAGTGCTTTGGTCTGGCGATATGGAGTACCGATGTGGCTGCTGGGCCAGAGTCCTGTGAATCTTTTTGCTCCACTCCAATGGCAGGTCTTTAACCTCTTCACGACCTGGGGTTTTCGGTTTAGTGACGCGCTTCCTCTAAGCTCGAATTAAATGCCACTGTCAGAGTTAACATGTTAACAGCGAGGGTAAGATCATGGATTCACCCGTGGCTATTAAGGGCACATGACCACTATTCAGATCAGCTGCCATGTGCCTGAAAAATTGTGAGCTCCGGCACTGATCCCGCATCAAATAGAGGGAGGAGACCTATGACGTACCTAAAGGTCATGAAGGGGTCAAAAACTACCATAAACAAAACTCTTGTGTCATGTATTCAGGCGCTAGGTGCATATTAGCGTATTAGATTAATCCAAAGTCTTTTTCTGCTCTTGGCATCTCAGGTGTTTATGCTATTCTGCCCAGACACCTAGTAGTCAATCATTTTTGTCTTCAGATTTAACTACATTGGGCGAGATGAATGTTACATGTGTAGCTGATGAAGAAGTTGGTTCTCTAAATCGGTGTTTCTAAAATTTGAGACACCCTTTTAGGATTGGTTTACATGAGCCAAGCCGTTCAGCAGTCATTTACTGGCCTGTTTTGACAGGTCACCAAACATTCTATACACAGAGAACGTCATCAATACCGTCGCTCTGTAGGCCTAGATTGTTATCTGCAACACATCTTGTGGTTACATCGGTGATGTGCTGCCAATAATGATGATTCTTGTGCATGCATAAAAATCGTTGCACCTGACAAACGAGCATTGCGCTTGTTCACTGGGTGATTACCAGCCTATTTCGATAGGCCAGTTATCAGGAATAAACTTTCCTATGAACACTGGTTTTCCGATTATTGGTTCGTCACAGCCCATGGTCACACAATTGTTTGTTTTCTGTTGTCAGAGAGAATCTGGTCAATTTATGCTAATCACACCTTCATCATACTCGGATCAGAGTTTGATCAGAGTGTTATCTGATTTTCTTGGATGAGGAGAATGGAAAAAAAAAATTGCAATGGCCAAGTGCGATCCAATAATTGAATGCAACCCATGCATGCTACGATTCCCCACCCCCCCAGACAGGCAAAAATAAAATGTGCACTGCCCCATAAAATAACATGAGGATGAGTGCTATCCGTCAAAACAATGGCTAGCAATTGTCTGGTTTTTACGGTTATCTGCATGAACCCTTAAGGTGTCCATTACTTGCTAAGAAGACAGTTCTCCTTGGCTGCATCAATCTCGTGTTTGGTAACATAATTGATTTATTTCGTACCTACTTTAATAATATATATTAGGTTTAAGAGATTAATAAGGAATGAGTTGAGTGATATTTTTATTTCTGGCATGAAGCCAATGTTCTCCACATTTGTGTTGGTGAGGCTCAGGTAAAAAACTTTGACACGGACGTTATTGAGTAAAGCTCCATGAAATCATGAAAAATGCTGTGTTAGAGGTTGAGAAGACCAGGGGGTTGTCCAGCCATAGTGTACCAGTCTGCAGTCACTATTTGACTGCAGATGTGTGAATATTCACATCGCGGTCACCGCATGCTGTGAGGATTGTTCAGTGCCTGGAGTAGGCAGGCGTGTGACCCATTACCACTTTTTATCTTTATAACCAGTTGATTACTCTGCCTGTGATATATCCTGCATCTCGCTCAGTTCTAGTTATCAGATAAAGCTGAGTACAGGCCTCTTCCCTCTGTTTCACACCTGAATGCATTTGTTAGAAAATATATTGTGAGAAATACGTCTCCAAAGATGTTAGTCTGCTGTGCATCACCTAAGCGCAGCACTTAAGTGTACTGCAATGAATTAGACCAATATTGAACCAGAAGGGAACTGAAGGTAACTGGATACATGGTCACAGTAAACAATGTTTCTATTTGTTTTTACTCACCCCTATAGTTCTTCACTTTGTACTAACCCACCTAATCCCTACACCTAGTCATGAACTGGTCATCTCTCCCTCCATCCTCCTCATCCATCTCACCTCCTCCTCAGAGCTGTTCCTCAGCATAAATCCTGTCTCCAAACACAGACATCCACCTCATGCTCTTTATTGCTTCCACCTACTTACACTTTCTCTGCTTATCCTTACTGCTGGCGATATCTCTCCAAAGCTTGGTGTTCCTCACCACATCCCCACAGTCACTTCTACAACTCATCCACGATCTATCAAAAATTTCCACAACCTTCCTAACCTTATACCCATTCGACCAGCCCCTGCTTCACCAGTCCCTCTAACAGGAGCTCTATGGACTGGTCGCTCTGTCTGCAACAAACTGTCATACAAACATGATCTTTTCATTACAAACAAACTTTCCTTCCTCGGCATCACTGAAACCTGGCTCACCCCCTCTGACAGAGCCTCTCCAGCTGCACTTACTTATGGTGGATTCCTCCTTTCCCACACCACCCTCCCCAGCAGCAAGCATGGAGGAGGAGTTGGTTTTCTCCTGTCAGATAATTGCTTCTTCACCCAAATTCCACTGCCACCCTCTGTTACTCTCCTTTCTTTTGAGGTGCACTTTGTGTGCATATACTCCCCTTCTCAACCTCCAACTGGCTACCATTTACAACCCCTGGGGTCACTGATCACCTTCTTCGACCACTTCTCCACCTGGTTACTTAATTTCCTTTCCACTGAAATCCCCACTATCCTCATGGGTGACTTCAACATCTTCACTTACACTTCCCACTCAGCTGTCTCTAAGCTTCTATCTCTCACTTCCTCCTTTGGCCTCACTCAATGGTCTTCCGCAGCCACTCACAAGGAGGGTCACATACTAGACCTCATCTTCAGATCACAACCTACTTACATTCTCTTCCCTCTCCTCACCTAGGTCAACAATCCTTACTCAATGCATGCACACCCTGACAGAAATCTCAAACACCTTGATTTACACTCACTGAATCTCTCCTCCCTCTTGCAGAGATAAGTTCCTTACACAATGCAGATGTTGCTGCCACTTTGTATAACACCTCAACAGCTGCAGCTCTCAAATTGGTCGCCACCCCACACACACATTCCAAAGCTTGCACAATGAACAGGCAACCCTGGCACACCAGCCTGACTAAAGTGGGCTTCCAGGGTTGTTGAGCGGAGATGGAAAAGATCCTATTCAAATGAGCACTTCATCACATTCAAACAGTCCCTCACTACTTTCAAGTTCACACTCGCTGCAGCAAAATAAACCTACTTCTCATCACTCATATCCTACTTGTCTCACAACCCTAAAGAGCTTTTCAACACTTTTAATTCTTTCCTCCAGCACCTCCTGCTTCTTCTCATCTCAGCTGAAGACTTTGTCCAATTCTTCAAGCAGAAGATTGATAACATTGGACAAAGCTTTTGCCTACAGTCTCCACAGCCCCTTCTCATAACTACTCAGCCCTCCTCCAAAACAAGCTTCTCTGCCATTACATAAGATCAACTTTCCTTTATACTCTCTAGATCACACCTCAGTACCTGTGCAGTTGACCGTCCCACCTCATTCCAAACCTCATCACAGTCTTCATCACAACCCTAACCCATCTCTTCAACTTATCACTAACAACTGGTGTCTTCCCTTCTTGCTTCAAACATGTCTCGATCAAACCCATCCTCAAAAGCCCTCCCATGACCCATCCTCTCTGTCTAGCTATTGCCCCATTTCACTTCTCCCCTATGCCTCAAAACTACTGTGACAACACGTCCATCTTGAAGTGTCCACCCTTCTATCCTTCTGTTCCCTCTTTGACCTCTTACAATCTGGCTTCTGACTGCATTATTCCACTGAAACTGCCCTGAAAAAGTCACCAATGACCTACTAACTGTCAGGTCCTCCTCCTTCTGGTCCTGTTCTCTACCTTCGATGCAGTGGATCATTCCCTCTTACTACAGATTCTATCATCTCTTGGCATCACAGACTTGACCTATCTTGTATCTCTTCATACCTAACAGACCAGACATTCAGCGTCTCCCACTCACACACCACCTCCTCATCTTGCACCCTATCTGTCAGTGTCCCCCAAGGTGCAGTTCTGGGAGTCCTGCTCTTCTCCATCTAAACCTTCGGCTTGGGACAGCTGATAGTCTCATGACTTTCAGTATCATATCTATGCTGATTACAAACAGATCTACTTCTCTGAACCCAATATTACCTCCTTAGTAACCAGAATCCCACAATATTTGGCTGCTATTTCATCTTTTTTCTCTGATAGATTTCTAAAATTTAACATGGATAAAGCAGATTTCATCATCTTTCCCCCATCTCACTCAACCCCACCAACAGACCTATCCATCAAAGTCAATGGCTGCTCACGCTTCTCAGCCCCACAAGCTCGCTGCCTCTCGCTGTTCCTCAGCCTCTCCTCTGTCAATTTCTTCACTGGCTCCCCATTACCCAGAGACTCTAGTTCAAAACCCTACCCATGGCATACAAAGCCATCCACAACTGGTCACCTCCATACATCTGTGACCTACTCTCCTGGTACTTACCTGCATGCAACCTCTGATCCTCACAAGATCCTCCTTCTCTAGTCCCCTCTTATCTCCTCTTTCTACAATCGTATACAAGATTTCTCCCACGCATCCCCCTACTCTGGAACTCTCTTCCCCAATACATCAGATTCTTGCCTACCATGGAAACCTTCAAAAGGAACCTGAAGACCCATCTCTTCCAACAAGCCTTCAACCTACAGTAACACTTGTTCCACCATAACGCTTCATGACCAGCTCTACTCTCACCTATTGTATCCTCACCCAGCCCTTTTAGACTGTGAGCCCTCACTGGCAGGGTCCTATCTCCTCTTGTACCAGTCAGTGACTTGTATTGTTCAAGATTATTGTACTTGGTCTTTATTATGTATACCCCTTTTTCAAATGTAAAGTGCCATGGAATTAATGATGATATAATAAATACTACTAATAATACATGCGGTAATATGACTACCCACTCCCAGCCCCAGAGAATCCTCACTGTTGTGAATA
>VIAB01000263.1:117203-128401 GCA_009801035.1 Oophaga pumilio
AAACGCTAGTGTGAAACTAGCCTAAAAAGTGCAACACCAGGCATAACCATTACTAAAAGTAAGGGGACGTGAAGCTCCATGGCATCAAGTTTGCTGAATCCGAACCAATCTAATTAATGATAGCTTATCATAAGCATAGATCTTCAAGAATACTTTGGTCTTGATTAACCCTACACATTTGCCACCAACTTTATGCTTGGCCGAACCTGTAACAAAACTATTATGACTGATGTTTTACCAACTAAAGTCTGAAACGGTCATATTTATGAAATGGCCAAGAATGAGAAATCAATGATTTTGTCATATTTATAAAGATGCATAGAAGACACATTTTTATCTTTTAAAACTGACGATGTGACTTAAAGAATGGCAAGAAGTCTGTTGATGGTAAATATTAGGTAATGAATTTCTCAGGAGTCTCTCACCTGTCTTGATGTGGAATGCCATTTATTCTCAAGCTGGGGACTAATTAGGCTACGTTTTTGAAGATCAAGGTTTTGCGATCTCTGCTTAATAACATGGTTTGTATGTCTGCCACCTGGGATGCTCTTTCTCTCTCTCACTCCATGCCTTAGGCCACTGCAAGTGTGGGCAGGAAAGCCAGCAGCCCACATTTTGTGTAATTTAACTCTCTCGCTGCCAGCTGCCACCATGCATCCCATTCCCTACATACAACTTAAATTTCCAAAAAGCTTGGGAATTTATGTATATGCCCATTTTAAATATAAAATTATATCATTATTATACAATGAAAGGTAACTTAAAGTAATACCTAGAATAAGATCAAGTCTGGGATATTTTATGTTACAGGTAATCAAACATGTTGAAAACTTCTTGCTTATGGCAGGTTTCTTTTGCATCACATTAATGCCACACTACAAAGTTATAGAGCAGACAATCGGTTACATAAATTGGCTCAGTAGAGGTGAACTCCATACAACAGCATATAATGGAGTGGGCAAGTTTTTTGTATTCGACCAATTCAGAATTCAATGGACAAAAAAGAAATCCTCTATGCCTTGGAGCATAATGACCGCGGTCACAGAGATCGCGACCTGGCCCATGCGGATGGGGGCCTGCCGAAGCCAGCACAAACTTCAACTGGATGTACGTCCAGTTGTGGCGCACAGATCTGTTGGGTCTATGTGCGGCAATGCATGCTGCATGTGATGGGGCTCATGGCAGTGATATCATTGCTTGCATGCTGAAGTCAACTTCCGGCTTCAGATGAGGAAGCTGCGTTCTGGGGAGCAGAGGAAAGGTGAGTATAATGGTTTACTTATTTTTTTTCTATGCACCAGGAAGGGGCCCATGATAAGAAACATATATATATAAGGATGGGAGATATAAATACCAGGATAAGGGATTTATATACCAGGATGGAGTATATATATATATATATATATATACCAGTATGGGGCGGGTCAGATTCAATATGGTGCACATCGGACTCTTGTTAGGCTGCTGTCTATGCCTCCATATGACGTACAGAGTAAAGTAGGGCCCAAAAATCCTATGAGTGCCCTATTTCATCTCTCTACAGCAGAAAAAGGTTGCTGTAAAATATGAGCCCTAAGACTTGTGATAAAATGATTGATACAACCAGGATATCATGCAAGGCGACCCAGGGCGTGTTCTGTTATTTCACATTACTAGGACATTTTGCTGACATTCGTTACTTTGCCATAAAAAAAAACAATTTTCTCCATTAATCAACAACTCAAAAATTAAACAAAAAATTTAAAGTATTTCCAAAAAAAAAAACCTAGTGATCGAAATTATGTCTATTGTCATCTGAAAGGGGCTGAACACTTCTGACATTCCATTTTTTGCTACAATGCTCCCCTGACAATAAGCTGATCATCGAGCCCCCGCTGCTTAGACGTCCCGCGATCATCTGTGATCTGTCGGTCATACAATAGCAAACGTTAAGCTTAATTGAAAACAGGCTGACATTTTTAAAGGAGAAGAGTCCTGTAGTCTGAGCTGATTTTTTTTTTTTTTTTTTAATCTTTGTAACTAGGTTAGCAGAGTACTTAATTGTATTCTGAGGGCACTTAATTTGTTTAATATATCAGGGGCACTGACTGGGAGCACTTTTAGTGTTTAGGGGAACTAGGTGGGCACTTAATGAGGGCACTATTATTGTGTGGATGGCAGTAAAGAGGCACTACTAATGTGCAGAGGCAGTAAAGGAAAATTATTACTGATAAGGGTCACTATTAACATGTCCACTATCATTGTCTTGATAACACGGAGAGTGCTTCATTACTGGGTAAAACACAAAAATGAGCAAGTTCTTTTTAAGGGGGGGACTTTTGCCATCTGTGACACTATTATTTTGCAATATTGGGCTTGGGATCCCCATAGCTATGTCAACCTTACTTCTGAAATATAGTATTTTAAAGGGTTGTCCAGTCTTAAAGTGCAAGTCTGAAGTAACACTGTGATTACAGACTTGTGAATCCTTACATTGAGCACTGTGCGCATTCTCAGATACCGCTGCAGGTAGTGGGTGGTCATGTGACCGCCATTATGAGATTGGAATACTTCTGGCCACATTCCGACTAGACGTGTCCGGCCTCGCTCAATACACTTGCATTGAGCGAGGCTGCGCCCATTTGGTTGGCAATACATGACCACATCTATGCCAATCACTTACTTGCAGTCATGCACCCGCTGCTCCTAGCAGTGGAGAACAGTGCGCGCTATGTGAAGATTTACAAATCTGCAGTCACCTAGTTATTGCAGACTTGTAACCTAAGGCTGGACAACCTCTTTAAAGGACACATTACTACACAGCAGGTACAGTAATGTGGGCACCTGGGGTAGCCATGTATTATAAAAATTATAGAATCTAAATTGTTGGGGGCTCTTGTGGGACATATGCCTTTTTTTCTCTTGCCCCCCTATTCTTTTAAGGTCCTAACACCACCCTCGGAACAAACTATTGAAGGCAATCTGTCAGCGCAGAATGACTGCTCATAGCAAGTACAGACTTACAGTGCACGCTTGGTGTAGCCAGACATTTACGTGCACCTTTCTACCCACTAATTTTCCCTCTCTCTTCTCCACCCCCCTTTATTTTGATGGACAGCTCTGGATTCATAGAGCTAGAGAACGCCAGCGTTAGATGAAAGTTGCACGTAAAGGTTGCACTGAGCACTTTGGTTTGAACAATCATCTCATTCAGGTGGTGCTCTGTGGAGGATCAGTGGGGGGTCCCAACGACCAGACTGCCGGTGATCTGTAAGTTAAGCAGTATCCTGTAGATATATGGGCAACACGATGGCTCAGTGGGTAGCACAGTTGCTTTGCAGAGCTGGGGTTCTGGGTTCAAATTCCACCAAGGACAACATCTGCAAGGAGTTTGAATGTTCTCCCCGTGTTTGCGTAGGTTTTCTGCCACACTCCAAAGACATACTGATGGGGACTGTAGATGGAATCAAGCACTATGGAATTAATGGCTCTATATAAGTGAGTTCAATAAATAAATTGGAGGACAACTTGGCACAACTCCTTTTAATGAGCTATTCAGACATTATGGCACTGAAATATTTTTTCAGGATGACATCTCAATTATATGAAGTCCTTTATTACATAATAGTACTTTGTTAATGGTTTTGTAATCCAGAAGGCCCCTTTAACTGAAATAAAGCAGAATGCTCAATGAGAAAGATCTGCTCTACCACTGATCACAGAAGCACGCTTACTGTTTCTTTGTGGGATCGGCTTCGGCTTTGTTAAGAAGATGCAGGGTCTTGTTTGGCCAGACTTGTGAAGTACATGTTCTGTGGAAAGAGCTCCTGCTGGGACCCTGGTGACATTACATGAATTAGCGGAAACTGCAGCAATATATGAGCTTTGGTTTCAAGAACCTAAAACAGCAGGGGAACTAAGCTGCAAAGAATTAAACTTGTAACAACAGCAACTTAACTCCAGTGACTGAGGTCGGCACTCTGGCTGTTGACCCTTTTCTGGCTACAGTCAGAAAAAACAAGATACGCAGAAGGTTGGAAACAAAGACAAAAATTATAGGAGAGCAGGTCATGGAGTGACCTTAGGGGACGTTATACAGAGACTTTAACATTGGTTCAGAGTAACTCCCATTATTAATTTGAATTTAGAGCAGTTCCAGAAATTAAAAACCCGTTCCTACAGGCTGTAGTGTTTCTGCTAGGGAATCCAAAGTGTAATACAGTAGCGGTATTGTGGATGACATTTCCCAAAATCTCATCCACGAGCTTCAGAAGCTTCAGAGAAAATCATCCTTTTCATGGCAAGGGTTGAAATGTGTGGAAGTGCTGCATATTTTCCAAAAGAAACCTGCTGTTATTTTCAGCTGCTATGAATTTTCTGAAGTCCAGTGAAAAGAAGTTCTCACTTGCCACAGGATAGGTGACAACTTATAGATTAGAAGAGGTTCTCGCCACTGGGACCCACCCCAATTGCCAGAATGGGTCACTTTTATCCCTGTTAAAAAGAAACAATAGTACGGATGCTCATCATACACTCTAGTCCTTCTCTATGGAGTCCTACTCTCATTTTTCTCCAGGGATTCCCATAGAGAATGAATGGATGGATTGGCGTCAAGGCAAGTGCACTGCTGCTACATTCTAATGGGACCAACTTTGGGGGTCCAAGCGGTCAAGCCCACACCGATCAATAAGATATCATTTATCCAGCAGATAGGTGGTAATTAATTTCTATTCACCGGACAACATCCTTAATTTCTAAATCTAACTGCTTGCTAAGAGTTGTGTGCTGGTAGGCCTAAGTTCTGACACAATAGTGGGCTCCAAAAGCCGAGCAAAAGACATTTCTATGTGAAGCTGATTTGGAGCTCATCATAATGGTCTTAGATGGCTTACATTAAATGGCTGTCGGCTGAACGATGCTATGGTCGATAGTTCGACCGACAGCCAACTCAGTTCATTCTCCCATACACAGGAACACTTGTTTTAGCCAAGCGCCCCTGTGTTCTCTATGAGAAAGACACCTACTCACACACCGGTTGGCCGATTATCTTCTGGAGAACAACGTGACTGACAGTTCTGGAATCAGACATGTACAATTGACATCTTCCCTGACCATTAGACTGTCGATCAAGTCCATCAACCTAGGCAGGTCCAGCAGACATTAGTCTGTGTGTGGTGGCCTTTATATCGCCCTTTATATCTATTGTCTCATTTTACATGACAGTTTTGCATATAAAACAATTACCATAGCTTCTTTATTCTTTCAGGATTTCCAAATTAACCGTAAATGTGAAGTAAAAATAAGCATATTATTATTTTACACCCGATGCCTACATTTACTGTTGTATCTGAATGGGAGAAGATCCGTTTCATGTTCCATATCTTCAGCCTGTTCAAAACCATGGCAGCAACCTACATAGGAGTGACTAATTACAGTATATTGAAATGTGAGAGCTGCAGGTCCTTGCACCTATATTTTAGTCTTACTCTGATATCTAACTATATGTTAACCTGGAAGATCATTAGAAGTTCTAGAGTAGTCAGTAGATCCTGTAGTAGGCCTATAAGCTGACAAAATAAAATGGCACTGCTTGAATAAAGCCTGATGGGCTCCAAAAACCCTTCATAAGAAATTGGTTTTGGAGTTGACTTCGGAGCCCCACCAGCAAGTGCCTCTTTTTGTTTGCCTATGGATTGATTCACAAATAACCTCAATAATGATATATCTATATGTTCAGACATTGGGATAGAATAGTATAATTTATATGGATGCCGTAAAGTGGACCTGACAGCTCATTCATATGGTACGAGGCATGGGCAGCATGAATCGAACACTGGCCCTGTCAGGCAATGCAGTGTTTCAGAGAAACCATTCATTTAAAAGCCTTCCAAGGGATCATGCATCTCACATGAGTAATCCAAAAGGCTTGTCCCCGGTTGCGTTGTTCCCCTTGAGTGAAAAGTTTTACTCTATACATACACACGAAGAGAGACTTGTCACTCAAGGGGAGGAGGGTTCGGAAAAGACACTGGGCGCCAGCCTCTTAGACTAGTTTCCTGAGCAGCGTGGTCACAGACTGGCTTTCTGATGTCTGTTTTTCCAAAACTCTGCCTCGTTTTAGAGTAAAACATACCAAAACCATTGTCTGATTCATGCTGCCCTTGATTCGGGCAGCATGACTCAGTTGTCAGGTTCCTTTAAAGGGTTTTGGTCAACTTGTGTTCAGGGGCTCATTGCTCAAGTGTCTCCTGGATTCCTGCCTGCTTTCTTTAGTATAATTGATAGTTTGGACCATAGGCATAATTGAGCTGCTGGTCTGAATGGTGCACTCTCCAATACAGCAGGTAGAAATAGAATTTATTCAGCGGCATCAGAGGAGCGCACTCAAGCTACCTGGATCCAGCAAACTGACCAACTTCAGAACAGCACTTACAAGCTTATAGCAATGAGCTTGAAAATCTTCCTTAACTAGGAGACCATCACTGACAGACTGCAGAGATTGCCAGTAATCAAGGCGACAAGCAGTAAACCATAAAACTGAAAATCCCACCATTCTTGTTAAGAGAGGGTTTTCAATAATAAATTGTGAAATTGCAATTTTACCAATTTATGAAGATGAAACAACTTGTTTAGGATTGAACGGCTAAATATATGGTATAAATGAAGAGTGTAGGCCCATAAAAGTTCGGTATATGCCAAAACTGTCATGTCTTTATTCATCCACAGACCTTTCTTCCGCATCTTTCACATAAAAAAATAGCAAGGCAGGTGGAATTTAACTCTTCTGATCCCATAGTTTTAACTAGATAACCATCACCAGATGCGTCTGTGCCATTTATCTCTTCTTCCATTATACCCATTACGGTACTGCTCAGTTGACCGGCGTGGGCATATTTATGGTGAAGCAGGGGGGGATCAGGGAGATTATTCAGCTGACAAGTTTATGGGCCAGTCCAAATTTCTTAGTTTCCACATTTTGCTTGCAGCTCGACATCAAAGCCGATTATTAAGTGAATAAATTCGAACCATCTCTTCCACCTGCAGTAACCAAATATGATCTCCTCTAAGACAAACCAGATAAACATTTCCATAGACCGAAATTCTAGTTTGTGCTTGAAGCCTCTTTGAATTTAGTAATGAATGATTTCCTTCCTTCCTTTATCTGCTGAGAAACATCTGTAAAGAGTCAATTCTGCACATCATTAACGGCCCCAACCTGCCTCGATATATCTACTGCTTATGTCTACAATTACTGCAAGCGGAATCCACCGAATGACACCACACTGACGGGGCTAATACTTTCGTCTGTTGCAACTTGTACAAAATAATTAGGTGAGATTTTTTTTCTACAAGTAATGCTGCTCATCACAGACTTTAGATCCCATATCCCACTGACAATGTGGGTCCTGTCCACCAATAATTTTAAGTCCATGTGGCCTGACGGAATCGTGCTGACATCTTGTGTCAAATTTGACCTCTGGACTACGGTGACTTTCTACCTCTGATATCTTTAAAGGAACCTTGCAAACACTAGGACTATCTGGTAGGAGGCATAGTATGGGGCCTAACCACAAAGGGGACCAACTTCCACTTGGTTATAAGATGAATTAAGTAATACTATAGGCAATGAAAGAAGAAATAGAAAACTGAATGTGACCCAGTCCTATCGTTTTACTCATGGTTACATCTCGTGAGCATCATGCCTTCTCTTCAGCATTACGTTTCCATTGTCATGACATTACTGCACTGTCCTGACATGTTAGAATGTCAATATTTGACCTTATTATAGTTTTTTTGTCCCCTATAATGAGATGTTAGTATATACGATGGCTTTTAGTGTGAATTATCATCAATATTGTTATGATTCCTATGCTAAAGTGTCACTGAATAGATATTTCCTGTATTGGGACATCACTGTGTGCACTATGCTCGTGCTATGATGTGTTCATTTACACTATATCGTTGCATCACTCTGCGCGTTTTCCATGTACTGTGACATTACTGTGTGCATTTACCCTATTCTGAAATCTGTATTCAATGTCCCCATATTGTGGCATCACTGTGTGCATTATTCCCTATACTGTGACATCACTGTGTGCATTACTCCCCATACTGTAACATCAGTATGTGCATTTTTTTCAGCATGGTGACATCACTGTGTGCCTTACTGTGACAAGTGTCCATTATCACTATACCATGACATAGCTGTGTACATCATATCTGCATCCTTTTATCACATTATACCACTACACTGTAGTTACATGACTGTGTGCATATTTTCTGTACTGTGACATTGCTATATGCATTATCCCTTTCCGTATAAAAGCCCAAAATAATTTCATGTTTGCGTTGAGGCCTCATTGCTGCTGGTTACACTTTTGGGAATCAATGATGTCAGACAAGTGAATATAATACAATGGTTTTAATGGGAGATACGATCAGCTTTATCTCTTCATGGAGCCACTATGTGTCTAAGTAGGGGGGTTATGAAGGACAGGGCAACAATGTTGAATGCCAAAATGGACCCCAACAATCCACTATCTCAGCTAGGTAGCTGCATAGGGCTGAGAAGTTAATTTTTTTATCTAGGGCAAAGGAAAGTCTAGTTGTGACTGTGGTCTACCAAAAAAATGTTTTATGCACAAACTATTCCATTTCTGTCCAAATAAAGATGCGATTTCAAATCCACAAATATTATCCAATATACTAAGATGA
Organism: Oophaga pumilio; assembly: GCA_009801035.1. NCBI lineage: Eukaryota > Metazoa > Chordata > Amphibia > Anura > Dendrobatidae > Oophaga > Oophaga pumilio. The sequence continues at coordinate 125,898 of VIAB01000263.1, forward strand.
TATCTGAGATAAGACGAGGAATTAGTCAATTAGGAATTGAGGTTTCTGCATATCAGCAGCAATGTGAGGGCTCTGGGCTAAAGGTCACTGTGTCCTAGTCAGCGGCCGTGTTCCTTGTGAAGGACATTTTCACTTTGATTCTACAGGAAGCAGAAAATAGTGTAATTACAGCTGATTGCTCTGATATGTTGAAGGTGGAAGTCACTAATAAACTGGAAAAGGAAGTGGGTCAGACTTCACTTGAGGATAGACCGCTACCATGGCTTTTCAGGATGGACAATGGTGTTTATAATGTACATGCCAAAAAGGCTCAACACAGTATAATTAATATCGCTTTAAGGCTCTGTTCACATTTGTATAAGAAGCTGTACTCAAAACCTCCTTTTGCGATCTCCTGAGATTTGACAAGTGGAATCGCACTGCATCCTTGATGGGTATCTGCTATATGAAGATTTTATCAGTGTGATCACGTCTATGACACCAATATAAAAAGAGCCAGTGTGTTCATACAGACCCGAGTTGTACATGTTCCTTATATACTGCCCTAAACATTTTATAGGCTCCAGCAGAACCCCTGTGTACCTGTAATATGACACTGCTCACACCTCTTAGGCCTCATTCAGACTTTAGTGATTTTTCAAGTACAGTACTTGTCATCAGTGTATTGGCCCAGATTTTCATCAGTTTTTATTCCATAATAGCTCCGTGTGTTATTAGGTTGATTAATAAGCGAAAGGTCACTGATTCGAATCGAGAAGTAGTCATGAAGATTTCCCAAAAAAAAAAGAGAAACTGCATCATCCAGCTCATGGGTGGCTGTCTCCCGGCCAAGGAAATGACCAAACTGCATCATGTGAGACCATGACAGCTGGAAGAAGACAAAATGAAATCAATTCATTCAAAAGCCAAAAAGTGGACGTCCAGACAAAATATCAGAGTCAACAAGTCAGCTCATAACAAGGTCTATCCGTTTTGGTGCGACAAACAAGACAGTGGAGAAGGCTCATGTGTTTCATAATAATGAGATCTCAGACGTCGATGCAAGCACCGTATGATGCACAATACACAAGTCTCAAATGGTAGCTCGAAAAAAGGTGACGAAGCCTTGACTTAATTATTGTCAGAAGAAGCGTCAGCTTAGTTTTATAAAAAAAAAATGAGCTGAGTGACCACATAATGTTAAATTATGTTGTAATAATAAATTGCCAGACCCATCGAATTCACCATAGCTCCAGATTATTTTATGTAGGAAAAATATTGCTGAGTAAACCAACAATTGGAGAATTAAATAGAAAATGACTGCAACCAATACTGTAATAGCTCAGCCCAGAAAAAAAACATTAAAATATATTGTATTACTTCTATATAAAGCCTTTACACTGAATGAAGGCTGCCAGTGCATCCATCTGGTAGCTATTAAACATGTACAAACTTGATGTGATACAGACTACAAAGTAGACATTGTGCATGTCCTCAACCTAGCACCATGTTAATATGGAATAGTCACTAGCCCAGGCTGCACACCAGAACGTCATAGACTGATACAGCACATAGCAAAGCCGCAAAGGTCAGTCACCGGTTACGTGATGATGCTCGTGGACACAACTGGAACCAATGAAGCTCCATAACTTTCACCTGTGGATATCTGTGTGATAAAATGTTTTTATATGTTTCCCCATTGTCATGAATGGATGCCTTGCAGAAATCAAAATGCTCCAAAAATACTTTCTTCAACATTTGCTCTGCTTTTTAAAGGGTTTAACAAAATTTGTTAGCAATGCTCAGAATAGCTCATGAAGGTATGATTGCCAGGGCAATGAAAACGGTTTTCCTTGGGAGATACAGTAACCATTATCTCTAGAACATGATTAATTTAAGATATGAACCTCTGGAAGATTCCTTATATCTGTCTTCTTACCAAATTGTGCTGTGCTAGTCTTATTTTTCCATGGGTGCATACAGTTATGCTCAAAAGTTTCCATACCCCGGCAGAATTTTTACTTTCTTGGCCTTTTTTCAGAGAATATGGATGATAACACCAAAACTTTTTCTACACTCATGGCTAGTGGTTGGGTGAATCCATTTATTGTCAAACTACTGTGTTTTCTCTTTTTAAATCATAATGACAACTCAAAACATCCAAATGACCCTGATCAAATGTTCACATGCCCTGGTGATTTTGGCCCAATAACATGCACAGAAGTTGACACAAATGGGTTTGAATGGCTACTAAAGGTAATATCCTCACCTGTGACTTGTTTGCTTGTAATCAGTGTGTGTGCATAAAAGCTGAGGGAGTTTCTGGGGTCCAGCCATTGACATTTCTGGATTGTGAGTCATGTGGAAAGCAAAAGAATTGTCAATGGATCTACGGGAAAAGGTAGTTGAACTGTATAAATCAGGAAAGGGATACAAAAATATATCAAATGAATTGATAATGCCAGTCAGCAGCGTTCAGACTGATTAACCAATGGAAAATCAGGGGCTCTGTAAAAACAAAACCA
>VIAB01000263.1:183715-204167 GCA_009801035.1 Oophaga pumilio
TTGTTGTTGCACAGGGGCCCTTTTCTGACTTTGTCCGCCAGTGGCTGTGACCATCTATTGTTAATGGTGGTTATTGTGATATCTGCTATATGTAGAGGTATTCTACGACATTGTAAAGGAGGAGGAGGTGAGCTGTGATATCACTTATTGTAAATGTATCCTATGTTATCTACTGTATATAGAGATGTTACCTTTCCCCGTAATCCTTCTTGTGATAATGAATAAGGAACTGACTGCTGGGCTATCTGCACTTGGCTGTCTCTGGTGGCCTCATTAAGGGCTCAAGCACATGACCATAGAAATCGGACCAGTGCTCTCCATGGTTTTGATGGCTAGCACTCATACCCATGTTATTCTATTGGGCTGTGCATATGTATGATTTTTTTCCTTGGACCACTCACAGCATACACGATTGTGTCTTCTAGAATTGGATGGCACTAGCCCATTCAACTGTATGGGTCCATCAGAAAAATCAGAGCGCACTCGGATGATGTGAGTGTGGTTCCTTCAATTTTAACGGACTGACTGCATACAGAACATGGAGAAACTTTTTCTTGGAGGAGGAGGAGAGGGAAAAAAAAAATTTCCCACTTTGATCAAACTCCCACCGCTTTTCTCGGATGGAAAGAAAATGGTTGTGCGATCCTAACCTAAGAATGAGTAGACTACATTTAACCTCCACTCCATTCAGATCAGTCAACATTGGTGGGGGTCCCAAAGGTCAAATCTTCAGCGATCAGAAACTTATCTCCTTTTCTACAGCTAGTGGGTAACTTTATACTTTGATACAAACACTTAAAAAAAAATATTAAAAAAACTAAATTCACCTATTATCACAGAATCATGGAAAGGTAGAGTTGGAAGGGACCTCCTGGGTCATCTGGTCCAATCCCCTGCTTAAAGCAGGAACTAAACACGCGGCCTCTCCCCACTGCAGAATTATAACTTCACATCTTGGTACAAACTCCTTAACCTGTTCCTGCATTTTCGCAAAATATTTATAAATCCAAAAAAAGACCTTTAGGCTAAGTTCACACTGGGCGTTTTTGCAGCGTTTTTTAATGCAAATTTTCAGCATCGTTTTACAGTACCAGCAAAGCTTGAGATTTCAGAAATCTCATGCACACACATTTTTTTTTTGTCACCAGTATTTTGTGCTTTCATGTTTTTTTGCTCAATGGAGCATGTCACATCTTTCAGGTTTTTTTCAGCCTTTTCCACCCACTGAAATGAATGGGTGGGTTAAAAAAAAAGCCGAAAAAAACACCAAAAATGCAGGTAGCTATCAGGTTTTGCTGCGTTTTTATCACCATGCACAAGAGACAAATCTGACATGCCAAAACCGTAGCAAAAATAAAGCAAAAATACAAGGAAAACATGTTGTTTTTTTCTGTAGCTTCTTTCCTGCCATCAGATCAGGTTTTGCTACACAAAAAAAAAATGCTGAAAAAAAGCCTAGTGTGAACTTACCCTTAAGTATGATGATATCTGCAGTTCCATTTAAACCCACAATGAATTATGTCAAACCACAAACTCTGCATGCTTCATCTGACAAACTAGGTGAACGTCGCTTGTTTCTGCAGCTAATCTACATGTCTTCCTTCTTTTCCTACTGTCGTACAGTCAGGCAAAAATTTTGCAGCTTACTTCAACACCTAAATAAGTGCAGAAAAGAACACTTGGGTTGTCATTAAAGCCTCCGGCTAAGACCTTTCTCTAACCGTTGGAAAAACATTGATCCAACAATAATAAAATGAAGTGTATTGTTCCGTCAACGTGTATCATGTTATGATGTCAGGATGCCAGGATAATAATTGCTGCAGCGAGCTGGGATATGTGCAGTATCAATCTCCTAACTGTCCTGGACAGAGATGTTATAATGTGCACAGGTGTCAGTCAATGCACATGGCTCCCCGAGGAATTCCCAGTTGACTATAAGTTTTTTTTGTTTTTTTTTTTACATTAAGTAATAAAACATTTCTTCTCTTTTTAAATAAATTTTGCTTTTGCATTGAAGAAAGGAATTGGATATTAATCATAAAATATTAATCACTTTAGCAACGGTCCGGTATTTTTGGGATCAGTGCTGTGAGCCAGATTATGAAAGTGCAGGATTTATCCTGATTAACATTAAAAGTAGTGTTCCTTGTCAATTTTCAGGTTGTTTCTGGACTTAAAATTTTGCACAACTTGGGTTCAAATGTTGGTAAAAGGTGAGTTGCAGCTTGCTTTCAGTCTGGGCAAGGATTCAACCTCCTGCCTTAGCCATGTATTTAAAATCTCCAGCCATGGCGCATGACCCTTCTTGGCACCCAGGACAATGAATCTCCAGCCCACTAGCTGTGCCCATGCCAACCAGTATGGCACCAACCCCCATCAGGACCACTGTGTAAGGAGGTCCCACTCAGCTCTGTACACACTGTATTTATATATTACACAGCCAACACCTGAAGCTATAGGGCCCCATACACAAAAGACAGTATGATGACCATCAGCTATGGCATCTCCACCATACACAAAAGCGAACGCTCTGATGAGCGCTCCTGTGTTCTCTAGAAGAAAGCCGTTGCCAAACATCTTTGGCGGTGGCTTATCTCGCCAAGAACAAAAGAATCAGCAGTCCGAATTCCGACTTCCTGTACCATATCTCCTCTAATGAAATCTATTGGGAAAAGTTTGGGAACCCTGTAGATATACTGACGGGTTTGGCCAACATCAGTCTAATATGTATAGTGGCTTTAACTATGCCAATCAAACCTAGCTCTGATTGCAACAGTTTAGTCCCTTGGATGCTGAGTCAATTATGACCGTAGAACTTAAGAGGTTGCAAATAGGGGATGCCTATGTTTTTGTTATGGTGATATTACATGTCTTTGCACCAATGAATGAATGAAGCCCAGCTTAGGTTTGGTGTGGGCTGGGTTTCATAGGAGATAGGAGATTGGTGGTCGAGCATCATAAGAGATTGGTGGCTGGGCTTCATGGGAGATTGATAAGTTTACAATTCATTGCAATATGATAGTATCGCAGTGTATTGTACAAGCGATTGCAGGTTCAACAAGTTCCCTAGGGGAACTAATAAAAAGTATGGAAAAAGGAAAAAATATTCTATGGAGCGCAATCACTGGAGAAGGACATCATGGTCAGAAGCATAGAAGGGACAAGGCGAAGAGGAAGACCAGAAACCCAATGGCATGATACTATCAACATAATGGCGGAGAAGACCCTGGTGGACCTATCTAGGCTTACACAAGATCAATCTTGCTACAGAGCGTTCATCCATCAAGTCGATATGGCTCGAGATAGAGCTGAAGGCCGTTAATAATAGTAATAATAATAATAATAAGAATATATATCTGTTCAAATCGCCCTGCTTTCTGGAATGTACATAAAATTGAAAAAAGTTAAAAAAAAAATGCATATTTGGTGTCGCTGCACGTGTAACTATCCCAGCTAATACAATATTATAATATTCACCCCATATGATAACAAATGAAAAGAAAAATGACAATCACATTTTTGGTCACTTTGCCATCCAAAGAAAGTTGAATAAAAAGAGATCACAAAGTCACACAGACCCCAAAATGGGATCTCGAAAAACTATAAAAAAAAAAGTTATAACTCTTGAAAGACGAGAAGTAAAAGTCAAATGCGAAGTGAAGCCCACTGGGGCCCATATAAACCTTCCGCAGACCCTGAGGGTGGCATCTGTTTTACTCTGCAGCAATATCTTTATTCCATAGTCTCACTTTTGTCTCAAGAAGAGGAAAATGGTCTAAATTTCCTGGCTGGTACTGAAAACCAAGGCAGACGATGAAATAATACATCTCTCTAAGAACAAAAATGTTTCCTGATATTACTCGTCCTACTAAGGTTTAAAGGAGAGAAAATTAATTTTTTGATTTTTCGATTTGCTAGCAATATGTTTCTGTAAAAGAACATGTGAGATGTATCACTGCCAGTGTGCACAGCCTGTACACGTCTCCAAGGATATCCAATTGCAGAAGGGTAATATACGAGGATGAAGCATTGGTTCCCCGGGAGAAGGGACTTGGTGTGGGGCCCTGTAAGATGAGTGTTACACAGCTGTTATAAACTAGCCTCTGTAATGTCATCTAGTGTACTGTATACACCAATACAGGGGAAGGACGAAGATCAATTCAACATTTCTCGGAATTATTCTTGCAATTTTCCTCTTTCTGGGTAAAATGATCAAATTTACCAAGATGTGACATTAATGCCCAATACTTTTTAAAAAGGAGTTGAGTACTTTTAAGTTTATTTTAACAAATAATGTGTCGGGGATATGATTTTGTGGCACTTACTAATGTATAAGTATTATGGGTTCTCCTTCTTCACTTGTTAGTGGAGCCTTCCTAAACAAATGCGCAGCGCTCCTATTCTCAAAATGGCCTATGATGGAGCAGCATGTGACCAGACCTGACCTGTCCATTAGCTTCCTCCAATTAAGAAAACAACTTTCCCAAATGAATGGTTTTTCAATTGGGGGAGGCCGTTGAATAGGGCTGGTCACGTGCTCCTCCACAAGAACAGGAGCATTGTTCAATCTCTGAGGAAGGTTGAAGTACGGGAGGAGAACCGGTCATAATCCATAGCATGCTGGCAATAGTGGCTGACCATGCCCGGGATTTGGTGGCCCCCCACACAGATTCTAGATTTCAACAGATATCTACAGGATTCCATTTGAATACAATAGTGTAGGAGTGAGCGCTTGGTTCACCGATCCACTGTTAAGTCTGTTCAATCAGACTATAGGAGGGAGGATCCCGCTGGCCATAAAACTTACACTTTGTAGGAGAGAGAGAGAAGGGGGGAACCCTGCTGACCATAAGGACGGAGAGAGGACTTTGTTGACCACAAATGCTTCCATTCTATAGTAGAGGTAGAGGAGCTCGCTGACCATAAGAGCTTTCAATTTATAGGAGAGCAAGTACCGTGCTGACTATAAGAGGTTGCAAGCTACAGGAGAGGAGAGGAGAGAGAAAACCCCACTGACCAGAAGAGCTTAAATTCTACAGGAGAGAAAGACTTACCCAGTGACTGGTGATGGAAAACAATTCTGCCGTACAAACTGTTCTCCACTGGGAACCGCTGACCTGTGATGGCCCAGTACTGACCACCACTGTACCAGGCATGATAATCCACTAGATGTCATAGCTGCAGGGCATTATGGGGAGGGTCGTGTAGCAGCACAAAAATACATTATCGCACTCTATGATGCTTAAGCCGTGTGAAAAATTGTGCGGGACGAGTGTTTTTTATTTTATTTTTGCAAACCGCAAATCAAATCTCAAAGTGTTTGAATTTGCATGAAAATGCGAAATTCAAAAAATTCGACTCAAAGTTGATTTTATCTTTAATAATATAAAAAAAACACTGACCACACAAACAGAAAATGAAGTGATCGTGGAGTAACCGTCGTAGTAAAATCTTTAGACAGTGCCCTCTATATTATGTTGTGATAAAGAACAGAACATACCACGTAACACTGCGGCTATGTTACTGTCCACATTGCCGACAAGACTTTCCAGCAGAATCCCTTCAATCTTTCCCTCTCTTGACGCTTTGTTTATTATCTTGGTGGTTTAAAAGGATATTTTAAAAACTCCTTGGTGGATAGGAGCAGATCCTATATTGAAAAGGTTAAGGCCTGCCATGCTTTATGCACTGTATATACACATAAGCTGTAACATTTTCCAGTCGCAAGAGTCTCCCATCTCCGCACATTCCTCGCTAAGCTGAAATGCCTTATTTAATATCTGCATGGCACTAGGTTGACTTTTACACAATCGTCCGCTTCGCCAAAGGACAAAAAAAAGTAAAAAAAAATACAATTCGGAAGATGATCTACGCGGACTTGGAAAAAAATTAAAGCAGAAGGGAAAGCCAAAGAAATGGCAGCAATTGGCAGGAATAATGCGTTTACTATGTAAATGCAGCCTGGGGCTCTTTTCAGAAGGAAGAGGCTGAGCTGCCGCAGAGGTTTCACGGCCCATACGCAGCAAATTATTCCAAGTAAAGCAGAGGATGGGAGGCTTGTGGATACACAAGGTCAACAGCTGTGCTCCACGTCAACTATGGTCCAATAACTCCACGTTAATGATATAGATGACAATACATCTTAGGCAATGAGAGTGAGAGGGGCTGGAAAAGAAATTGAGCTTTATTTAATTTCCTTTCTAAATCACGGCTTAAAACCCAAAGTGAAATATCTAACTGAATTCCCCTGCTCGTGGCTGTTGATTCTTTTTTTTTTTGCTGGAACCAAAGACTTTAATTACCTGCAGAAGTAGTGTTTACCAGCGAGGAGCTCAGTGGAACAGTCAATCTGTCGTTTTCGTTTTTCAGAATATAAACCAGCGCCGGCCCCTAGAAGCGGCATTTATTGTGGATTTCAAAGCAGACAGTCCCATCTGATCTGTTCCATGCTGACTGCTGCTTTGCCATTCAACATTCCTCAGTATAAAAGTTTTTGCTGTAAAATGAGGAATTCACCTCATTGACAAGCCCGACCGAGGAACTCATTGGAACTAATGGTTAACCTCTTAGAATTTTATTGCTCCTACAAATACATGTATTGCCTCCAAATCACAAACAGCTGTACTTTACCTAATTACAGGAGAAACTGCTGGCTGGGCCAGAGGTTGGAGATTTCTGTTTACCAAGTGTTGGAGACGGGTTCAACCTATTAACGCCATTGTTCTTGGTTTATTTGATTCTTGGGCCGTTTTAAGATTTTTCTTCTTTTCTTACCATTTTTTTTTCTTTCGATGTGAACTGAGAAATTGAAAAGAAAACGTGAAGCTTTTATGGATGACATTCGCATGATGTGACTAAAGGAGTGCTGCTTTGGATTGTCCCTTCTATTTAGCAGGGTCTCTTGACAATAAACCAACAAAGTGTCCACACTCCTAGCAATCAGCTGTGGAGAAAGGGCCCCCATACAAATTAGGTGAAAATTGGTTCAAACCCCAGATTTTGTGGGATCCACCCAACCATCTGATGGGTATGGGGCCTCCCTATTCCCCCTCCCTTCTTGACATAATATGATGGGGAAGAGAAGGAGCCATCAGTTGGAACTTCAAAGCTAAACCTTTTTGCTTTTAGGGGATATAAGTCACTGACAGATGCGTATTGCAGTAGCTTTCTCTTCTTTTCTCATAGAAAACACGAGCGCTCGGTCATGCACTGGGGAATTGGTGGAGAGAACTGTCTGCAGAAAAAACGTTTGGCCGACAGCTATCTCTTGTGTATGGCCAACATGTGTTCCATTTTCTTACAGTCCCGCCACAAGCAAGATTGTGCATTACAAAGGGCCTATTCAAATATGGCAAGAAGACCAAACAAATCAATTTTGGAACAAATCAAGCCAGACATGTCGGCAAGGATCACCAAGCTACGACTTGCCTACTTTGGACACATCATATGAAGGGAGCAATCAATGGAGAGGGACATCATGTTCGGAGAATAGAAGAAATAAGGTAAAGAGGAAGACCAGCAACCCAATGGCTTAATACTATCAAGATAATGGCGGACCCTGGTGGATCTGTCTGGGATAGCACAAGATCAATCTTTCTACAAAGTTTTCATCCATCAAGTCAATCAAGATCAAGCTGAAAGCCATTAAAAAAATAATTTATATGTCAAATGCTGGACAGGACAGGTCCTCCAGAGCGAGAGACACTTTGTGGACACTGTTCAGCATGCTCATTTTTTTGCCAGAAAGGACAAAGGACTCCTCATCTATGATCACCGGCAGACTGGAAACAGGAATGCTTAGCTCTAATATTAAGTGCTCATTTTCACATCCGATTTTCTCGCACAAGTGCTATCCGTGATTTTCACGGATAGCACTTGTATGATATTCTACATGGCTGTGCACATGCCCAGTTATTCCTTCGAACTTAGTGTTTGGCTGAAAATATCGAAGACATGTTCAATTTTGATCCGAGGATCGGATCAAAATCGTCAATGCAAGTCCATGGGTCCATGAAAAAAATCTGATGACATCACAAACTGTCAAAAGGGAGAAGATTAAGAAACTTTTTCATCTCCAAGTATAAGAAAAATTTATGACACTGAGCACACTCTTATCAAAGTCTGATTAGAATATTCGGTCCGTTTTTCTTGTACGTGGAAAATGCTGATGTCTAAATGAGCCCTAACCTTCAAGTATGACCATGAGTTTATAACCACACAAGGATAATCCATGCCAAGGAGATGCTGATGTTTGACATAAAATATACTGGTAACTTTTATAAAGTGAGCCATGATTAGTGACTGTTGAAGTTTTTTCCAACCCCTAGGATCTTCACTTGCGCCTCATAAACAGACTGTTCTTATTTACATCCAGCTGGCATCATGAGGCAGTCCTTGGACCCATTGAAGGCAGACAGGTTCAAAACAGCTGTCGTCCACTACATGTGCCACTCTCTCCCTTGCCAGACTTTTTAGTGATGTGAATAAATCTTGGGACTTTTAAACTTAATCAGTGAGTGCCACCACTTTCTTAATTTTTTCAGCCCATGGAGTGCCTGTATATCAATAATATGGATCTTTAAGCAGTCTTTGCCACTGTACAGGGTCTGTTTATATGGCTTTGCATGTGAACCATAAGGAAACCAAACATGAGGCAACACGGAATGCCTAGGCATCAAACACCAGAAACTACCAATAACTAAGACTCTAAAACTATCCAAGTCTGAACTGTCAGATGTAATTTCAAAGCTCTTTCTAGGTGATCCTAAATTTAACCAGAACACTGCGAAAGCTGGACCCTTCCAATCACCGGATGAATTCATTGCAGTCACCCACATATATCACCAATCACATGCAGCCAAATATCATTTTAATGTAGATGAAAGTTCCAATAATAAGAGACTTTTTGGAGGCTGGCAAATCTTGTGAGTTCCCCATACTGTACCCTGAGTGCCAAAGGAAGGCTCATTTATTAAGCCAACGTCCCTTGGAAAGCATGACTAGCAGAATGAATGCAGCCTTTTCTTTAGTAATAAGTAAGTGAACACCCACAACCCACCCCTTACAATAATAAGACTGGCATGGACACAGAAGGAATCCCAGAAGATTTGCAACTTGTCTAATTGCTTTATTTGAGCCAAATGAAATGTTGTCTTTTCTGCTCTATTAACCCTTGAAATAAACATCACACAAATTGCACTCTATATCCATATGGCAGAAATCTAGTCCGGGACTGCCAGTAGCTTTAAATTGAAAACTGGATTGTGATAAAGGTAAAAGACTGGGGAAAAAAAAAATCTACCCAGGTGTTTTCCAACGTCTGGGAGAAGCTGAGCGAATATTTCTGAAATGTGATACCTGGAGCACAAACATCTCTGAAACAGAAGGCAGCCATTGTGCTATTGAAATGAGTGTGACGTCACAAAAAACAATCTCTGGTTTCTGTATATTATTTCCAACTATAGAACAGACTTACACAACTCTCCAATCATGGGGTGGACGACTGTGGTCAAATACAACAACATCCAATACTTCTCAATTTGTCTACATGATGTAGGTCAATGCCTCTTGTTCCTCCGTGATTAAAATACCTTATTTTCTTTGTATGTTGAAAAACTGACAAATTCAGTTCCATCAAAAATGAAATTAACTCTTGGTTTTTATTTTCGTTATTAATTTTTTTTTAAATGAAAAGAACCCCTTTTTACTGAGAATCTATGGCTGATTTTCCACCTGTTATCACTTAACATTTCAGTGGAAATGCGCCATGGTCATGCACATTAGATGTATATCGGCTGAAGACAATGTTTTTGAGTGGGCTGTCCTGTCATCTAATTTGTATGAGGGACTTCCAACTTGGGCTCTTGGACTCAAACTACACAATCCTTTTATTATCAGAGATATAAGCAACCACCAGTATTAGGTCACAACAGCTTACTCCTCTCTTTCTGCAAAGAACACAAGTACAGTTGATTGAGTTGAGCCTCAATGTGTATGAGGTGGAATCGGGAAAGAGCTGTTGGTTGACCGAGCATTCAGCAGATAGCTATTCATCATCTAAGGACTAGAAAGATAAGAACCAGGCCGCTGAATCGCAACTATTCAAGATTTGCTACTTGGGAGCTAAGCCTCCACCAGAAAATTCTAGCATTGGCTTAAGACCCCACACACATTAGACTAAAGCTGGCAAAACTACCAATATCTGCACAAACAGACAATAATCTAATGTGTATGAGGGCCTCTCGATTCCTTCTCCACTCCTGCCCCCAACAAAAGATGTAGAGAGACAGAAGGATCCAGCCTGCTGAATTTCAAAGGCCAAACTCCATACACATTGGACTAAAACTGGCAAAAACTACCAATATCAACCCACAATCTAATGTATAGGGTGGCCTCCCACCTCCTCCTGGCCTAGAACAGCATGTTGGAAGAAAAAAAGATCCAGCCTTCTGAGTTTGAGGTCAATCCTTTTCTTCTTCTATGAGATATGTTGCTGCCAGAGGAGTCACGAGCGCTGAGCCTAACATTTTTGTGCATGGAGAAGTTTGGAGAGAGAGATTTTGGCTGATGTGTATGGAGGCCTTTACTCTCTTCTTTCAAGAACACAGCTGAATTGAGCATGCATGGTGTATGGTCAACCTTACATGTTGACAATTCAAATTAATCGCCTAACATGTCATGTTGTCAAGTTTCGAGTCCACTAGAGCAAGAGTAGCTCATTATGAGCGCCTTTCTGCACTTGTTGGGTTTTCATTGAGGAACCTTCCTCAATGAAGTCTAATAGGGTTAATGGGAAGAGCGGAATTTAAGAAAAACAACTCCTGTTAGAAGTGGTGTCACTGACTAATGGTCACTGGTCTAATGCCTAAGTGAAAGACCACCCATAATGACCTGCTCTTGGAAGGATCTTTAGATAATATGTTCATACTTTAGTTTCTGAACTTTCCAAGAATAAAAATCAGATAATCTCCTTTGGTACCTCATCTGCGCAAATGTAAAAAGAATTTAACTGCATAATTCATCACAAATTTCTATCACGTTTTTGATTCTTCATGAAACATGAGACATCTTTATAAAAATGTCTCGAGTCATATCACAAATCCAATTCTATTCTAATGCAACAAAATATAGAATCCTTATGAAGTAAAATGGTCTTACCCCCCCACCCTTCAACAAAAATATAATACAAGTCACAGATTGTCCATCTTTACGCTAATAGGGCACAGCAAGTGGAGTTTCATGATAAGGACTCAGGAACGGATCAGAAATGTTTTTCTTGAGATTGAGACAAATGGGGAAGGATTTAGGTGGCTTTGTGACTGGCAGTGCATCAGAGTTCCAGTGATTCACTGCTTATTTAGTTCAGAGCTTAATCTTCCTTGAGACAGATGAAATTTTGATATTCTGCATCATACCGTGAAGCCCAAGTCTCACTCTTATTTCTAGGTCATGATTTGAAGAGATTGTAAAATTAGCCAAGTGAAACTTTAGTATATTTTAACAACCTCATCCAAATGTGAAGTAAAAACATATTTAGACACATCTGTGTTGACATATTCGCTGTGTGTGCCAAATGTTACAATAAACATAATATAGAGTCAAAATTAATTTTCTTTTTCCCAATTTATCAATTTCTCAAAATTGAAAATTTCAGATTGCGTTAAATCATACAGACTTAGAGGTTCTCCATTTGAAAAAAACTAAGTTACCTTTAAATGTGTCTCTAGTATGATTATATAAAACTTAAAAGGGTTGTCTCACTATCACAAATGGGTAGAATTGAAAAATGCAAGCACATTTTTAATTTTATTGTATGCTGCTATTTACATAGATTGCAATCTATCAGCAGTGGCCGATCTCTTAGGCAAGTTGTGCAGCGCTCACAAGTTTTTTTTTCTTATAGAGCTTGTACATTCTGCTCTGAAGCTGTAGCTGGCTCAATAACTAGATCTATCCAGCTTAAAGAAGCCCTCTCATCAAAGTTGCTATCCTCTTAATATATTGCCATCGTCATATTATAGCACTGTGTACTTACAATTGCTCATTTTGCCTTTCTACCCAGCTAATTCTTCTCTTTTTCATTCGGTCTATGACATCATATGATTAAAAACTGACTATCTGAATCCTTCTGAGCTCTATGTAGAAGCAGGAGGTCAATTTTCTCTGCACAAGTCATGAGTCAATGAAAGTGTCTGGCAGGGGAGGAGCAGTACCACTGGGTCAGGAGTTGAAGAGGAGAATGACTCAAACATGGACAAGAGACTTCCTGTTTCTACATAGAGCAGAGAAAAGAGAAAAATTAGCTGGGTAGAAAGGCAAAATGAGCAATTGTAAGTAAACGGTGATATATGATATGACTTCAATATATTAAGAGGATAAAAACTTTGCTGGGTGGAGTGCTCCTTTAAGTGCTCCCTTTGTTTACAGCTTCAGGGAGAGAACAGATCAAGACAGTGGCATGACAATACTGGTGGTTCGAGCTGTCAATCAATCAGAAGCTCACTGCCCATCCCCTTCAGCAAGCAGGAAGCCGCTCATGAAAACAAATGATGAGAAACTTCTTTGGATAATTAAAAAATATCAGCATCAGCCATGGATTCAGTAGCTTTAATTTTGACTTTGAACACAGAAAATTTGGCATTTAATAAGTTCTGTTTCTGAAGGGGACTGGCTAAATGGTAATTTCAGTAGTAAAGCCAGCCCCTGTCTTTGGCTATGCATCAAAATAAACCAGACAACCTGTCCCTCTGCACAGAGCACTAATGATGTGCTGATACCAGAAACGCTCCTGGTGTTGAGTATACGAACTGCCAAGCCTGGGACCATGGCTGTTATGTTCATATCAGGACACCTTTGAAAAAAAAAAGTATATTTCTTAAGTTCTACACTGGACAAAGTAATTTTTGTAGTGGACAAATCCTTTAATGCATTGTCTTTCCCGTTGCAATTCTTAGAAATTAAAGGGGTGGTTTGAAGGCCAAAGTAATTTTCATCCTAATCTATTTTTTACTACAATTGAATAAAAATTCCCTATCCTTCCCTCGCTACACTAACTGCATTTTTATTTTTCACTTCCTGTGTGATAACTCTTCGTTTGAGAATCTCCGTTCATGCTGTAATACTCAAACAAATAGTCATCAAGGGGCCGAGGCGGCGGTCACCGTCACAGCCCTTGCCCCCTACCTAAAACAAAAAGTCATCAGTGATGATAGTTTCAGGGGCTGGGCTAGTCTCTGCACAATGTGAACTGTGCAATGTGCACAATGACAGCGCGCACTCTGTTGCCAACTCAGATCAGCGATAATGAGTTGGCAAAAGAGCGCACTGTCAGAATACCCAGCATGCAGAGATCAGTGCTGGCCCCACAAGTGATGTTTCTGCACACCAGGTAGTCTGACACCGCTCTGTTGCCGTTTCATTACTACTAATCTGAGCTAGCAACAGAGAGAGCACTGTCATTGTGCACGTTTCACAGTATACAGCATGCTAGGACTAGTCTGGCCTCTGAAACAAGCATCACTGATGCTTCATTTCAGGCAAGGGAAAGAATCTGTCTCTTGATGACGCTTTGTTTGAGTAGCCCAGCATGCACTTGTATTGTCAAACGAAGAGTCATCAAAGAGGAAGTAGGAAAAAAAATAATGAAAAGCAATTAGACAGTGTAGTTTGGGTGGATAAGGAATTTTTAATTCAAGTACATTAGAAAATTGTCTAGATTGATTCTAAATACATAGGGATTTAGAATGAAAATTGCTTCGGACCAGCCCTTTAACTGAACACCTATTCAGAGACACAGGTAGAAGGGGGGTAATTGGGGTGTGAGTCCCAGGGATGTACTAATAAGCCATATTCATGATATTTAGATAAACTAAATCTTTGACCACTGTTAATGGAAACTTTGCTGTGACTCTGTACCCATTACATTAAAATAAGGTCACTTTTATACAGCTTTTTATTACAAAAGTTGCATTCATTAAATAATGAAGGTATTGCAAAACTTATGACAAATATAATTCCTTTTGGTAATTTCCACTGTGAGTATATTCATGCAAATTACTATAAGGCTCTCCTCTAGGCACGGTGTTACATTTACTAAGTTAGAGAAAAATGTGACAATTTGAGTCGCTCCTTACCTGCTATTTTTGTGCTCGGACAGATTTTCAGTATAGTTATTCAGCCATTATTAATAGGTTCACTTATACTTGCCCTTTAAAAATCTTGCCACTGCTTCTACGCTACGTATGGGGTTGAGCGCCAATTCTCAGCCAGTGATGTTGAGTGTCAGAGGGATGATATATTATAACTTTAGTTGAAGTTGAAAAAGTTCCATTAACAACAACTTCCTGTTCTAGATCCCTCAACCATCTTTGTATCCAAATATACATTCCCACCTCAACCTAGGTCCACTGTTTCTTTATCCAGCTTTCATCGTTTCTTGCTAAAAAAAAAAAAATCCTCTAAATTTCAAAAATTAAAAAGAATGCCTATTTTCCTTTAAACAATTCCCGCAAAAGTTTCATAAAGCCGTCCTTCAGTGTATGGATAGAGTTGACGAAATTTGGCAGAAAGTCAGATGTTCAGGACATATTTAGAACAAATAAGGTCTGAAGAACAGTTCTGAGATCTTTTTTTTGGGGATGTGAGATTATTTTACATGAAATTCAATTTTAAATTAAAGTTCTTTTTTTTCTAAAAAGAGAAGAATGAATTCGGGTTGGATGGAAGGGGGGAATGGTTAAGATACGGATTCGATTCCAAATAAAACTTTTGGCTGCACAAATAAGATTTAATTTAAGAGCAGGTGACAGTTAGATATTTCCCTGGGGTAGAGTATTTAGCATCTGTGCTCAGGCCGACAGCCCGATGTTGATGAAAGCTGAACATTCCTCAGATCTAATGAAAGTGTCGACAACATACTGTATTGTGTGCGCAAAGATGACAATGTCACTGTTTACGAGACCAATTTAACATTTATCATCACTTATTGAATATACAAGGTGAAGTCAGCAATGTGGACACACAGGACCCTTGAGAACGAGCACTGCACGGCATGTACTGTGTGTAAGAGCCAACTAGCTGACGGCTGACACATATGGTCAAAGCAAACATGATTGTTTCACATAATTCAATAGTAATATCAGCAGCTCTGTCCAATCTGCCCCGGATCCAGGTCAAGGTAAAGATGGTGGAAATAGTATATATCTCCATAGTAGTTAGCATTCCAAAGGGGCACATACACCCCAAATGGCTCCTCCAATCCACAAGACACATTCATGCTTGGATTATCCACCGAGGAATATGTTTTCAATAGGGGGAGCAGATTAAGGGCGTCATCTATATAGGAAAAGTCGGGAGGTGAACATACAAATTAAATGGTCAGTGGGTTCCAACTACAGTGGTGATCAACTTCCGACTCTTCCTTAATGGTTTATGTTGGGAAAGAGAAGAATCGGGCTTACTGACTTTCAAGGCACAATCCTTTTGTACTCCCAGGAGATAAGCTGCCACTAGAGTTTTCCGGCAAGATCATATGGCACACAAACTTTAGACTAATGTCGATATGGACAGGTTCAGCTGACTGTCGATTGTGTATGGGGGCACTTGCTGACAGATGGTCAGTAGAGATGTTGACGTCACGTCTGATTTCAGACTGCCGGTCGGATTGTTCGCCCTCAGATAAACTGCTAGCCAACGTTTCAATCGGTGGCCTTCTCATAAAGAACTTAGGAGCTCTTGGTCAAGCGAGCACTCCTGTGTATGGGAGAGTTGGATGAGATGGCTGTCAGATGAAAGACAGGCATGAGCAACGTTCTGCCGACAACCATGTAATATGTACGGTCAGCCTTACTCTTGAGTGTTCGGCCAATGGTTATCTATAGTTTATGGGCTTCATAAGCTTATGCCAGAATCCTCTGATGGCAGGTCATCTATCATGGGAGCAAAAAGGATTTGTCATTAAAACTTAACATGCTCTTCTTCGAAAGAAAAGAGCCAGGAGGGAGGCCCCTATGGACATTCGATGGTCTGCCTTAGGATAGGTCATTAATATAAAATCATGGGGTTCTGACACCTGTCAGCACTGCAATCCATCAGCTGCTATTACCTCTTATGGTGGCCATAAGCAAATAGTGTATGTAAAAGAACACTGCGACTCTGTACATTGTTTAGTGAATACTGCAGATCAGCTTATAAGAGAGTGGTCAGCCATGATATACTGAACAGCCATGTTGGCTCTAGCAGCCATCTTGTGCATAGTTATAAACTAACTAATTCAGCTTCTAAAAAGCTAATAAGATGTACTTCAGAAAGCCATAGACAGATTGGAGACACAAAATGAGATCAGGGCCATTAGCAGGTATAGTTGGAATACACACAGGTTAATTGGCTCAGCTGCAGGGCAATATGATAATAGGAAAAGGGTAACATATGGTAATAAATAAGTGTATTTGTCATAGTGATATTGAAAACAGACATATATAGTTGTCAATATAGTAAGAATTACGGGGCAGGGTTAAGATGTGATTAATGACTGGCTAAAAGGAACATGGAGATTTACGAGTTCTAATGGAGTTTGGGGAAAAGAGCATCTAACCATTGCTTTGTCCTTGAATATATGTATTTCTCCGCAATATGATGTTATCATGCATACGCCCTTTTGCCACAATGTGCTTTCTTTGTCTAAACTATGTATAAAAAGCCCCTGTTACTGTTGTTCGGTGCCACAACATCGCCAACCTGCTGTCAAGTCATAACATTGCCATTCTGCCGCCATGCCACCATATGTCCTAGCGTCACTTTGTCTGTCTGGACTCTTGTTCGTGCCTGCATGCTTTGTCTCACTGACTTTTCCATGTGCTGTTCTGCTGCAAAATCTCCGAATAAACTTCAGTCTCAGCTTGATAAGAGGGTTGTCCTATATATTTTTCCAGGCTCTTCCAGCTCTCAGTAAGGACTTTCTTTCACAACTCCTATTCTATTCTATAGCTGATCTGACTGTATATTGATGACCTATATATTTTTCATAGGTCATCAATAATAAAAGTGGTGGAAAACCTTTTTAAGAGACTGTCACTATGTTTTCCCTATTGATAATCATTAAGTGACACATTAATTGACAGCCTGCTCTGCAGCGTGTGTGTACGGAGTGTATGCAGAGTGGGCTGTCAATCAAAGTCTCGGGGAGCGATTCCAGAAATGCTCACTGCAGGGAGCTGTAACAGTCACAGCTCGCTTTACAATGACTGGAAGCGAGCGGCTACAGTAAGGATATTACTTAATTTTCTCCCTGTAGTCACTGCTCTAGTAACTGAATTTAGATGCTATTTACTTGTAGATTATCCCTATATCTGCTGGTAAAAAAGTGTTTCTGGACATGACAGGGTCTCTAAGTCATGTAGTGCATCAAAAACACTAAAAACAGCCCATATTGTGATTGCAAAGAACACTATCCATACCCCTTGGAGGGGCCCAGAATATGGCACTGTAGTCATTACATCAATTAGCCTGACGTATACTTTCCTCAATTATACCCTGACTATAGTGTTACGTCAACCGCTACCTCCCTGTAATTCCCACAATCAAGCTGTTTGCTGAAACTTGTAGCTATGTGGATTTCTTGAGGCTGTTTAGGCATTGGCAGTTAAATCGAGATACCTATCCATTCATGAGGAATTAATGTTTAGGATTATGTACGAGACCGACCAATCAACCAGATAAAATGAGTCAAAACATCACCCCGGCCACGTCTCTGTAGAATAAAGCCCTAGTGTTTGTGCAGTGCCTCCGCCATGTTATCATAACAAAAGAAACCATTTATTTTCATGACGTCTAAAAGTACAAATCTATATTCATTTCTTTCGGAGATGAATATCCAGATAATTGTACAGTTCATTGGTTAGGAATTGGTCATACAGAGTTCAGTTACTGATGCTTAGACATATAGACTATGGGCGTGAAGCAGTCCTTAGGGGTATAGTATTGGCTGAGAACTTTTTTCCCTATGGCCCCCATACACATGCAACCTCAAGTGCTTACGTTTTCAGTGATGAGCATATGGTGGCATATTTTTTGGAGACCCATCTTTTGCTTTAGACTCAAGACTGTTAGGCTCACTGTTAGGTGCGGTAGATCCTCTAAGCCCTAGATCCGGGTGGGCACATGCATCTCGGGAATTGATGCAGCAGTAGAAAGTCACGTGAGGAACGAGGACTTGGAATATTGGAGGCCAAAAACATACAGGTGCAAAGAGGATGTAGAAAAGTCCAAAACAACATAGGCCAGGAGCAGAGACCGGTACATAGCAAAACAAAGTACTAAAAGTCTTAATATCAAGACACAAGTGAGTCTTGGAGGACCTTAAATAGATCTAGGCAGATGATATCATGAGAGCATGCCAGGCCACTTGCATAACTGGACGTGGAGCACAGCAGGGGGCAGTGGACCCAGGGGAAGTAAACCGAGCCCGGGATAGGTGGGCAACAAAGAAGCTAATAAAAGATGTTATATTGTGTATGGGAGTTTTAAAACTTTATCTCAGACTCATAATGGTGGCCATAATCTTTCAATATCTCCGCTTTACCCTTGTTTGACCAACAGATGTTCGTAATGAAGTCACCACAGACATGCATGCTCAATTCAGTCGAGCATCCATATGTTTTCAAGAGCGACACTTGTCCTGATACATGCTGTCTGTGTTTTTCATGAATAGGACTCATACCTGTGATAGTCTGTTGCACTGATCACATATCAGTGATTTTTTTTTTTTGGACTGAGTTGTCTGCAAAATCGCAGAGACATGTCTGATATTGATCCAAGTGTCTGATCAAACTTGGTCAGTGAAAAAAAAACCGGACAGTACTTGGATGCCATTTGTGTGGTGTCTGTTTTACACTGGTAGAAGTTAGAGAAACTTTTTTCATCAGTGAAAAAAAGTGTTGACACTTCAGCCAAACTGTGATGACACTTTGTTTTTCTCATAAGTAAAAAAGAAAAGCCCTGATATTTGAATGAGGCCTTACTTTGGCTACATTAAATTTGCCTAAAATAAGTCTAAGGCCTCATTCAGATGCCAGTGATTGTTTCTCATGTGCAAAAAAATGGTCTGAGTTTCATCAGGGTATTTGATCAGTGTCATCGGAATTTGGTTAGTTGTTATCTTCAGAGTTTGGTCAGAGTTTTATCAGTTTTTTCTCGAATTAAAAAAAAAAACTCGGAGATTTCTCAAGCTTCTCCTATCAAGCAGTCCATGAAAAATGGGATAGCACACAGATGGTATCAAAGTGTTGTCCGATTTTTTTCAGGGATCCATAGACTTGCATTGGTAAGTGTGATCTAAAACTCGGATTAATATTGGATAATTCTCCGTGCTCTTGATGGGATCACTCTGTCCGATCTAAAAATTGGGCATGTGAACAGCCACATAGACTATGATATGTACAAGTGCTATCCATGAAAAACAAGGATAGAACTCGTACAAGAAAAATTGACGTCTGAATGAGCATAATTTGTGCGATCACCTTTAGAAATGAACATCTAGTGCAAGTGGTTGGCTTCAAAGTCAGTCTTGGTGTTGTCTTTCGATGAATGTTTGGGACGCGTTATTTTGGCACTGGGTGATAACATTTTGTCTGGCTGCAGTCTCCCCTATTATTTGGCTTAATCCTCTGGGATCCCTGTAGCTGGACCACACAATGATCTAAAATGATCACCTTACCAATGGTGATAATTATGGATGAATAGGTGCTAATTTTTCAAGACTGAAATGCCCCGTTGGTTCTGATTGTAGCATACATTTAACAACCACAATTTAAGAAATTCAGCTCCATGTAAGGGATTTGAAAGTTTTGTATCAGGTAAGAAAAGCTCCAACCTATATGAAGATGTTAAAAAAAAAAAATCAATTAGCCCAGAATCTTAGATCTATAAAGGGGAAATTTACTTTTAAGGACTGAAAGACATTATCCTCATCTGTAACACATTACAATATTTGCTTTTCAGCTTTTGTTCCATTGTCATGGTATTATTAGTCCGTTTCAACATAAAGGCCCCGTGGATAATTTTGAAATTGATTCACAAGATGTGCTGAAGTGAAATCTCCTTGTCACTGTGAAGGGTCTTTGTGGGATAATAAA
Source organism: Oophaga pumilio (assembly GCA_009801035.1). NCBI lineage: Eukaryota > Metazoa > Chordata > Amphibia > Anura > Dendrobatidae > Oophaga > Oophaga pumilio. The sequence goes on from VIAB01000263.1 coordinate 203,845, forward strand.
GACATCACGTACATCTGTGGAGAGGATAAGGCATTTGCAACTGCATTCTGCAGCTCAGCGGAAAATATTTAAAACTGTCATTTCTCTTCCTTCCGGAAGGAACGTCAAGTGACAGATTAAGCAGAAACACATACTCTAATTTGCACGGTGGAAAAGCAAACCACTCGTTTCCAATTTTTCATCAACAACACAGTCATATTTTGTCCTTTTGTGACTACATAGAGTTACACACCACTTTCGGTGCATCACTTCTAACTTATATTCTATAAAAATTTACAACAATTTCTAAATACTTTCTATTTCTTATACGATACGATACGATA
>VIAB01000263.1:211416-224151 GCA_009801035.1 Oophaga pumilio
TGTGTTATTTCAGTGTTCCCTTTATTCTTTTAAGCAGTGTATTAAAAAAGTGAATTCTTCATAGTTAGGACTAATGTTACTGCTGTACAATTATCATAAGTGATCACACCTTCATTCAACATATTTATAAAACCACTCTATGAAAGAGGAGCCTATTCACTTTTTCAAGCAGCAGGACCTGCGATGCAAATAGACCTTCTGCACCTTCTTCCCAGTGCTTTCTACATGGCGAGAGATTAAATTAGGAGTCAAAACTAGTATTGTAATTACTCTAACTTGTATATCGGTGCTAAACCCTGTTCATTCTGTTCACTACTACGTGTCGTGTTCCCACTTATACCTCTAAAATGGTGAAGCGTGAAATGACAAAAAGACAGATACCGCTGCTCAAGCGTCAATTACAGTATAATATCCTGTCGGTCTAGTCCTAAAAGCTTTGATTATGGTAAATGGTTTCCTTTCTGCCTGCAATAGTCACTCAGGACAATACAACCCAACCATTTTTTCTCATGATTAATTCTTCTGTTCCCCCCACTGTTTATTTGTCAAACTTCATATATGAAGCATCTGGAAGAGGGGAAATGGGACGTATACAGTGTAATGTATTTCTTTACACTATGGCATCCACTCACACAGCTTAGCGTAGCTCCCCAGCCTGTAATTGTTTTTCCGTCTAGAGTCAATGGACCATGAAAATGGAGACCTGATCCAATGTGCACTGGCAGCCAGGAGTGATTTGTATCATAACATCTGTGCACCCTTCTTATCTTAAAACATACCCATTTTTCCTCCTCAAAATTTTTTTTCGGGTAGAAAAAAAAAGATTGAATCTAAGCCTAAAAATTGCTGTCTCACCATCAAGAGCAAAACTTATAATGGACTCTCTAACTGCAACACATTCCAGTCTACAGTAATCTATCCGGAACGACGTTGAGAATAAATCTGCTAGACTAATTTGTCCTTTTTTTTTATTATTATTTTTAGCTAGACAATATGGTCGCAGTTTGTGCCAAACGGTTGAACAACTGAAATTTCAGCTGATGACAGCAACAGATATGAACTCGCATTATTGAGACACGCAACCTGCAGCACAGGTGTCTCCCTGAAAATCTAAGGTTACTTGTTAGCAAAGTGTACTGGAGAAAACTGGCTGGTGAACAAGTGGCAATATTAAGTACATGAAAATAAAACCATCTTATCTGAAGGGAATGATAAAATCCCCAGATGTCTGCTGCACAAAATCAAACCCTTATAGTTAGTCTGTTATTTTAGGTATTTACGTCGGCTCTGGGCATAAAGTTGTCTACTTCTATAAAGTCAGCCGTTTAGGGCTGAAAGTTCAGAACCGTGAGAATCCCACCTGGGGATTGATTGAAGGTGGACATACACCTTAAAAGCTGGTGGGTTCTTGAGTAACCATTGAACAAATATTAGTCCGGTAAAGTTGTTCAAAGCGGCCATACATATTAGATTATACCGGGCGAGTGTTGTCCGATGTATGTCTGGAAGTGTCTGTCACTATAGAAGGACGAAGAAAGACAGATCTTACATAGAATGGTCATTTGTGTATCAAAACGATACACAAACGATGGTAGTGTGTCAAGGAAGACCTTCACTAGTGGTTGTTTCACCTGACGAACATCTGTTTTGGTGGAAAATATCTATTTTCTTCAACCCTAGTTTAAAAGCGGCATCCAACGTTGAAAAAAATAGTTTCTTTGGCAAGGATCTATTCAGAATAACAAACAGAATCATATTCCCCTTCCATCACCACCATGGATCCAACACAGGTCACTTTGGAGGTCAGTGCCATCTCTGGAAGTGACGGTTGTGCCATCCGGTCTGATGAAGTCTATGAATGGCTGCAGGAGTTGGGTGACTAGATCAACATCCAGTAAAATAATAACAATTAAACTCATCTCTGGTGCCGCCCCGTTCCTCCAGTGTTGGCACTGGCTCTCCCAGTGATCACGTGACGTTGTTACGCAATCTCTGCAGCCAATTAGCACTGGCTTCACTGTCCCCGCCTATGGACGTATCACATACATCCAGAGGAAGTGAAAGAGCAGTAGATATGGCTTCCTCTAGATGTAAGTTGTTTGTTTGAAGGTGGGGAGAGTGAAACCAGTGCTACCTGGCCGCAGGGATCGAGTAACAATGTTATGTGATCGCCAGGAGAGACCGTGCTGACACAATTGGAACGAGTAGTGGACAACCCATTTAAGCAGTCCTGCAACGTCCGGAGTGTGCAGTTCTCGCTTTCAGAGCCATCGCAGGTTTCCAGAGCAGCCTGCGCTAATCTATGGCAGAAAGTCAGCATGCCTCCATTTATTATTTTGAAATTTAGATTATCACTACACAAACTATAATGTGCCGACATTAGTGATGAGCGAACGTGCTCAGATAACGTGTTATCCGAGTATCTTGGCTGTGCTCGGATAATATATTCGAGTCCTTGCGGCTGCATGTTTTGTGGTGGTAGAGAAAACATGCTGCCGCAGGGACTTGAATATATTATCTGAGCTCATCCAAGATACTTGGATAACACTCGAGCATGCTCGGATAACACCTCATCCCAGCACGCTCGCTCATCCCTAGTAGACATTGAAGTCCTCCTGTATGAGTATTATACTAAGTAGTACTAATTATAAAAACAACCACACAAAAAAGAACTGATTATGCCAGATACCCTTTAGCTGAATGAAATCTATGGGTATGAATGTATCATTATTTATTACACTAATACAGACATTAGAAAGAACACATCATGTGCCAAAATATGTCTAATTCGCTGGGTACTGGATCTTGTCCAAAAATAAGCATGACTAGCTAATTATATGATGTTCGGTGTTGCAGATCAGATAAATTCCACACATTTTTATGTAAATTAGTTTACAATGAATAATAGCAGAAGCCAGGTGTAGAAGTAGGTGCAGTCATCCAAGAATAAGTGCCAATATTTCACACCATAAAAATAGAATTTTGGATAATACCAATGGTCCCACAGATATAATGTCCTAAAAACAAATTATGCAAGGATGTTCTGCATCTGGGATCCCCAGGATCAGCTGTGATCTCCAGGATCAGCTGCGATCTGATAGGAGACTTAAAAGTAGGTGATTTTCCTGCACTGCCACCGCAGGACAAATCAGGCATTACAACATGTATAATAAAATTGATAAATAGTCTCATATACTGCAGGGACATGCCGGGTGACCACCTTTATTAACTCAGATTGCTCTAATAGGGTATTTGAATGTAGATTTTCTAAACAAGAGAAGTCAGAAATATCTGTATCTCTAAAACACCATCTAAAATTGTAAAATTCAATTTTATTTTGTAATATCCGAATATGGACCATGTTGACGTCAAGGCCAGCTTTGAGTTTTCTGAACTCAAAAGGATCTCCTAACCCAAACTCAACTCATATCGGCCTATGAGGCTATTGAGAAAGAGTTCGTAGATTATTGGCTGGTCCGGGCATCATGGTCCTTACATGGACCGTGAATGTTGGACATGTGAAACTTGGCTAAAAGGGCAACTGTCAGTAGAATTAACCATCCTAAGCCATCTATATTGGCATGTAGGTTATAGGAAGCTGAAAAAAATGACGCCTTGCTATCTGCGATCTGATGTGTTATTCTAGAGAAATTCACGTTTTCTTATATGTAAATGCACTTTCCAGGCTATGGGGCAGACACTGATCTGCATGATAATCTGCCGCCAGAGCTTTGCTTAAATACAAGGGAGAGTTACCAGTGTGAGACAAGTAACTAACACAGAACAGAAAAAATAGAAATTTGCCTTCTTGAAAATTCATATTTTGCAGCTCTCACAGCTCTGCTGTATGGTAACAATATTACAACACTGTCTGCCTGTGAGATGGAAGCTGAAGCTGAGAGGAACCTGCAGATGTGTCCGATATAACCACACTCAACCCTGCAGTAAGATAAGGAGAGTAGAGAGTGGTCATTACCCATCACACTGGTAATGCCCCCTTTCATGTAAAATAAGCTCTGGAGGCAGATTCTCATGCAGATCAGTGTACGCCTCATATCCAGGAAGAGATAATTTACAGATATGAAAAACATGGATTTCCCTGGAATAAAACATCAGATCGCAGATATAAAGGTATCAATTTTATTCAGCTTCCTATAACCTTCATGCCCATATAGACGGCTTAGGAGGGACAATCCTAATGACAGATTCCCTTTAAGGCTAGATTCACTTGTCCAAGTAAGGACCACGATGCCCGGATCAGCCACTAACAGATTTCCTTTAAGGGGTTGTCGCATCATCTTTCTTCAAGAGTGCATCACTCCCCTGCCTCATGGCTTCCAAATTGTCAGGGGATGAAGCACTCCCAGTGATTAAAAGTTTGGAAAAGTGGCATGGCCGTTCCACTGGCTAGAATGTGTGCTGTATCGGAGAACTAAAGCTGGATCCAGCAATCCTGGCCAGCTACAGAGCAGCGCTTACAAGCTCTATAGCAAACATCTTATAACCACTGAACTTCTTGCCTAGAAGACTGGCCACCACTGATAGAGTGCACAGGTGGCCAGTAACCCAGACAATGAGCAGTAAACAATAGGATTAAAATCCCTCCATTCTAGAGAACGGAGAGGATTTTCAATAAGGGTTCAATTGCAAATTTGCTTATTTTTACAAAAACCTTGCAATTGTATACATTTAGGAAGATGAGGCAACCTTTTTACTGCAAAAAAAACAGGATCATGCAACTGTCCCATATAGAACCATTTTTCTTTTTTATCTAAATTTCTTTTGACAAGTTTCTTTTTTTTTTAGCAAGAAATGTCCAGCCTTTAGAATTTTTTTTACGGTATGATATATAACGGTGTGCTCACTTCATGTTCCCCTGAGTTATGCCACCATAAATCCCAGTATTCTTAATCTACCCTGTAATACCATATTGATGGCACATTATAGGTTGGTGCCATATTTTGCATCTGAACAACATGGATCAATAAGATGATGTCCTTAATCTACTACAGATCTGTACAACGAATCCAGTTTTCCTGAGTTTTTCGGTTTGTGCAAAGACTGATTTCTGTTTTGCTTTCCTGCAAGTGATTTTCAAGAATGTAAGGATCAGGATCAAGAGTTTATTCAATAGTATATGTGCAAAAGAAGAAGCGACTTCAGATACTAGAAAGCCTTTGGAAAAGGTGGATCGCCACTCAAGTTGGCGCTCTGATAATTTTCCTCCAGAAATAAAATACCTTCTTCAAAGATAGGGCAATGTTAGCTAGCAAAGGAGGAGAAATTGGGGCTTAAGGCCACGTTCACACGTTCAGTCTTTGGACAGTATTTTACATCAGTATGTGTAAGCCAAAACCAGGCTTGGGTGATAAATACAGAAGTGGTGACGTGTTTTTATTATACTTTTCCTCTGATTGTTCCTCTCCTGATTTTGGCTTCCAAAAACTGATGTAAAATGCTGACCCTGCGAACGTGGCATAACGGTAACACTGACAAACATTGGGAATGACTGGACAATAAGCATTGGCCTCCTCTTTCTAGTGATGTCGCTGTATCGGCATAAACCAGAAACAAATTCAACCAGGTGTCCAATTTTAATATTTGCCCCAAAAATAATTATTGACAACATGTATTTTATTCATTTATTCAGATCAACAACAGGACAAGAACTGGTAAAAGTTTTGATTTTTATCACCTGCCTCTACGTTGTAGGAAACACTTGGAAGCAGCGATGATGGCGCTCAAAGGGAATTTCAGTTGCTTGTAGGTGTGAAACCACAATGTTAAATGATGTTTAATGCAGTCATGCCAATAACATCGGGAGCTTCCTCTAGAGCAATGTGTAGATGATGTTTTTGGCGTTGACTAGTCGACCTATACATGTGTGGGTGCGCTGTGTCTAAGGGCAGCATTGTTCATTGCTGAGTAAAATGTCTCCATCCCATAAGACTGGAAATGAACACAGGTGTAAAGTGCTCTGACGAAAGGCAACCGACTCCTTAGCTATTTCATTGAATCTTTCTTTGTAGGAAATGGTGAACTGGATGCAAGGTAATAATGACTGGAGCATTTGTTTTTTGTCTAGTTTCGGAGTTCATCATATGGGGATAAATATTAGAACACCTCAATAAATTGGGCAATTACGCACACAACAATACCAAATATGTCTTTTTTTTTACATATTTTTTTTTATATTGGTTTAAAAAAATTATTTTTACAGGGTTTTTAGTACATCGAATCTTCACTCACTTGAGCAATACACCGCAATACCGTATTACTGAAATCTATTGTAAAATTCACCATCTCCTATGTCACATCGCAGGAAGGGATGATGGAAGTCAAAAAGACACCCTCTTAATCCTTTCGCAACCACTTAAATGCCACGGTCATGATTGGCTAAAGCATCTAAGGCATTAAACTCATATGCCAGGTGTATGATGCAGCCAGCACCCGCAGGGTACGAAGCAGACTCAGCTTCTGAGACCGTTTAAACATATAGAGAGCAGATATATTCGCCAACAATACGTCATGAAATGTTTATAGAGGTTTATACAGTATAGACTTGTAGATCATTCCCAAAAATGATCTGACCACCCATTTACCTGCTCTGGTGTTAAACGTTGTTCCTTGTTTTCATCAGATGTCTTCCATCTCCTCCCCCTGGTTCCTCTTTCCCTAACTGGCACATTACAGATCAAAGTTCTGGGGTTCTCACTCTAGGCAAAGGTTGGATAGATGATCAATGTACAGCATGAGATCTTGTCGTGACGATGTAACTCCGGCAGAGACGGGATCATCTAAATAAAAAAAAAGTAGATGGGTCTTTCAACTTATACTTACTTTAAAGTACTGTTTAAAATACAGTTGACTTGTAGATGCAGAATAATCTTGTCCTGGCCTTATATTTATGAAATCTAAAACCTCCAGATGACTTTACTTATCGTTTGGCAAAGGCAATTTGTATTCAAAGGCACAAAGTCTGTTTTAGACACTTTAGAAGAATAGTCTGTCTCCATGCTCTACTGGTTCTCATGGGGCCACTACACCATCCAAAACCTGGTGAACCACCCTTAATGCCACCCTAGCTGTTTCCGGATATAGAGGACCCTTGCACCAAGTTTCTCTTCACACATAAGTGAATGTGTGGACTGCAGTACCTAGACAGATCATCATACTTGGGGTAATTGAAGAGGTTGGCCACTACTTTTTTTATTGATGGTCTATCCTTGGGATAGCCCCTAAATATCTGATCGGTGGAGCTGCAACACCCAGCACCCCCATTGATCAACTGTTACTGGTGGTTGGATGTTCTTAGATGCAGCCAGAACACATCAAAACTAAAGTGGCCACAGCCAGGTAGTGGAGATCCACACCCTATTCACTAAATAGGGTGTAGATCTGGAGTTCCTGGCTGTGGCCACTATAGAAATAACAGAGCTGCTCTGTTCAGACAGCATCTGAGAACTCCCGGCTGCCGCCAGTAACAGCTGATCATCAGGGGTGCCAGATCTCAAACCCGCGGACCTAATATTGATGGCTTATCCTAAGAATAGGCCATGAATAAAAAAAAAGTAGTGGCCAATCCTTTTAAGTTTGGAAAAACGAAGGCTCAGGGTTGATCTTATTACAATAATAAGACAGTACAGATGATAAGACAGTACAATTTCTTATGATCTTTTTAACACCTAGACCCGCCACGATGACAAGCGGGCATCCTCTACATTTAGAGGAAGGAAGGTTTACTCATAGATGGTGATTCTTTCCTATATGATCAGTGAGACTATGGATTCTTTAATGTAAGAGTATTGAGACTATAGAACTTTTTTCCATGATATGTTGTAATGGTTGATTCACTACAAGCGTGGAAGGAGGACTTGGATGCCGTTCTTGATAAATGTAATATTGCAGGCTAAGAGTACTAGACTCTGTAATGGGACGTTGATCCAATTAACTTGTCCAATTGCAATCTGAGGATTGGGGAAGGACATTTTCTCATAATTTGAGGCATTTAGCAACTGTCTCATGGTGTTTTTGCCTTCTTCTGGATCAACACTTTAGGTTATACAGTAGGTTGTGTTCCATACACGTGTCTTCTTCCACCCTTAAAACTATGAAAGTTAGCAGCATGTCCTCTAAAACTTGCCATAAACTTGAAACATTCCCAACTTGGACCATATACTCGACATTGGTCTTTTGCCAACCTTGACAACCAAAAAAAAGCAATTTCATGTTTTTAGTCCCAGAAAAATCTCTTTCCACATTTACTATTTGGGACCCCTCTCTATGAACCACAGTGATGACCCTTTGAGCATCCACGGCTATCACTCTATGTATTTCATGGATGCCTTTTCATTGGAATGAGAGCAATGTAGCATTGCATTCGACCTGCAGAACTCTGTGGCTGGCAGCAACATCCCCTGGTGGAGTGATCATTGCGAACCGACCACTGTAAACCCATATACTTGTCTAGCTCAAGTAATGCCATCACCATGTTTCCTGCTTCCTATGCAAAGTAATTATCTTCCTATTACAACTGTCCTAATCGATGAATATAAGCATTTAACCACCTGGATAGATTTTTATTTTTTTTACATCTTTATTATGAACACATTCACTAAGATAGACAAATTATATGGTAACCATTTCAGCAGAGGTAGAGCCGGAATTCCCAGCAATCTCCTAATTCTTGAGGTCAAGGACAGAGCACGACTATAATGTACAAACTGGAGGAAGCCCTAGGTGAGCCTATGGCTCAGTGTCACGCAACCTCCCGTGGCTCCAAAATGTAACAGTAACCTTTACCCCCTACACATTTAAAGACTATAATTATGTAATTAAAAGCAATTATGTAATTCACAGTCCAACATTTTACTCTATAGGAGGCATGTTAGTGGCTTGGATCAATGACCTTTGAAAAATTTTGCTCGCTGAGCCAGAACAATGAACCTTTAAATTGATTTCGAAGCGCAATCTGATTTCAACATCTGCACAGATTAAACAATTAAAAGTGGAACTCATGGATTGTTGAAATCATTAGTGAGGAATGCTTGGTGTACACAGAGGCTGCCGTTTATTCATATTACGGACACTTATAGCCTCTTAGCCCGTTTTCACATCTCTTGGGACCAAGCGCTGTGTGACAATCCATCCAGGACCCTTTAGGAGACCATCATCATTATTCAACTTTTTGTAAACCGAAAAAAAAAAAAAATTTTAAAAAAATTAAATAAAACATTAATCTTCATCCTGGAGATTGTCTACCTATACATTTCATTTACTAGCTTCATTTACCAAGCGCTGTATGACAATACATCCAGGACCCTTTAAGAGACCGTTATCATTATCAACTTTTTGATAACATAAAAAAAAAAATATTAAAATTGTTAATTATAGATATCTATGGAAAGAAGAGGGGGGACTAAAGGGAAACAAAAGTAGAAAGGCACAAGAAGAAACTGCTGAGGCTCCGAGCACAGGGGAAAAGCGCTACAAACACAAGATATAAGTCATGTAATGGTCAGAAATAGTATTATTCCTCATGCATACACAGGATAATATATTCTAGAATTTCACCTAAAAGAGCGGGTGCATTTTAAGTTACATTCATGTTTTATTACTTTCTAGCATACAAATATTTTGCATCCTAAGAATGGACTCGATGTAGCAAACAACTTTATGATCTTATGATTGTTCATTGTCGATGACTGTAAAAACAGTCACTTCAGTCCGAGCACGTTCGCCTATCACTAGCGTTGAGCGAATCTGTTCGGAATCGGTCGTCAAATCTGAATTTGCCATATTGGTACCCTATTCGTGCCGAATTTATGTTTGATGATCGGTTCCGAACATATTCGGTCATTTCTACTCCCATTGACTCCAATGACGTTCGGCGAATATTGTAAATACAATATTCACCGCCGATCGTAATGGGAACCGAATTTTGAAAGATTCGCTCAACTCTTCTTATCACTAGTCACTTCCTATGGATCGAAAAATTAATTTGTAGAAACTAAGGTGGCCATACACAGTGGACGATTTTGCCTCACCAGTCGACCATCTACTGTGAAATGTTCAGCTTGCGTTCGTTAAAAGGGTAAGAAAAAGGATTGTCATGTTGAATTTTTTTTTTCAAGGGAGGTAAGCTTTCAGAAGAAGCAGCTGCTTACTTGAATAGCGCCATCATATTCTGTAGCATTTTACAGACATCATCACTGTCCCCATTGGGGCTCAAAATCTAGATTCCTTATCGGTATGTCTTTGGAGTGTGGGAGGAAACCAGAGAACCCAGAAGAAACCCACGAAAACATGGGGAGAACATACAAACTCCTTCCAAACGCAACAGTACTAACCATTGACCCACCCTGTTGCCTACTAGAGATGAGTAGATGCAACCCTGGTCGTCTCCCAGTCCATGGTTTGGGTTAGTGCCCTCTGACCATAGATAGGACCTACACAGATTTCTAAGGCTCGCCTTACGCTTAGCCAGGCTCATGAGTCATCATAACAGATAACATCACGCCAGGCCAGGGAATAAAACATCTCACCGGGGGAACGGGAAGCTCAGGAAATTCACGCTGCTCCTCTCCACTTCCGGGGAGCACTGACCTGGACAATGGATCGGGATTCATGAAGCGATCAGTTCATTTAGAACACAAGCTTGCTCTGCCAAGCTGAGAAGGCATGTGTACTGGGATTATTGTAAAAATTGTTTTTGACCAATTCAGCTGTTGCCTAATAATGATTGAAAGTGTATGAGTACCTTGGAATGATCTAAAAAATATATTTCAAGTTCTATAATGGTGTAACTCCAAGGTTATTAGTCCTGCAGTTTTGGGGGGAGTTATGGCTTCATGTTTGGAATTCTGTGCAAAATGTGCCCATTTTATGTTCATTTAGGTAGGAGTTCAATGGCAACTTGTTCTTTAGGGAAACAATGGCAGCGATTGTGGTAACCGATTTGTTAATATTAAAATTAGCATTGCGCCACCAAATGTACTGTGCAGCCTTAACTGATCTCACCCAGCTAATCCAAAGGCTAAAGTAATAATTAAAAAACAGATTAGCAGAACCAATAACAGATTGACAGGGAAGATTAATGAGACTGTAAGGTTTTGTATAATGCAATAATCTGAATAGGCAATGTGTAATACTTCATTTTCCCTGCGGGAGTGCTGCAGCGGAATAAAACACTTTCTGATGGGTTCTTGGTGGGACGATCACTATATATCTCCACAATGGGACACTATGCAAACAGATTATCATCATGAATTATCAAAAGTTGACAATGTCTTTAACGGGAATCTGTCAGCTGTATGATAGAGCAACAGCAGTATGATGTAGAGGCAGAGAATCTTGATTCCAGCAATGTGTCACTTACTTGGCTGCTTGGTGCAGTTTTCATAGAATCCCTGTTTTCTCTGCTGGAGATGTCGAAGTGATCAGAATGCTGAGCTGTGTATAACCCGGCCCACACCTTGATTGGCAGCTTCCTTTGTTCATTGTCAGCAAGCTACTAATCAGTGGTGGGGGCGGGGTTACACAGATTAGCTGGACTGCTTGACATGTGATGCCTATGTTGTCATATGCAACAGATCAGAACTTATTATAAGTGAAGGAGGACTTTATGCTGACCTGACAGTAGATGGCGATGTTGTGTAACGTTTCCTTCTTTAATGTATAGTATAAGAATTAGTCTCTCTTCTGTTTAGTTTCACTTTCGTTTTTGTTCCTGTTACCTGATGCAATGCTGTAATGACTGTGCATTATTCTTTTACCTCGCGTTCAGAGAAGTAAACGCTTGTTATCCCATGCAACTTGCTCTGTGAAGTTTCCTCTGCAAAGGTGTGGATGCAGAAGCTGTGCAACAGCCTAGTCCTACAGTGATAATCTCCTGCTGATAAAACACTGATTGCATTGAAACTACAGCAAAATACTGAATCCCTGGAATCAGGCTTTCTGCCTGTACATGATGCTGCTGTCAGATAAAATAGCAAAAACCTGCTGACAAATTCCCTTTATAAACTAATCATTCCTCAACATTTTATTAACGAACAGAAATGGATTTAACTGCTTCCATAAAAAATAGCCATCTGTATTTTTTTGTAACAAAAATAAATTTAGGCTAAGATATTAAGCTGAATTTCCCGTAAAAGTAAATATGATAATACGATATTTGGTCGCAGCTTTTTATAGAGTAACTAATAGGCTGGGTCACATCTAACACCACTTGATATTATTTGTTCATATCCATTTAGAAGTTTGTTTCATGGGATATTGGTCCGGTGAGTGCAAAGAGTTGGCTAATTTGTTACCCATTTGCCTAATTTTACTTCCTTCTTGCTTTAGTTTCTTATATACATCCTGGTCATCAATATCAGGTATCTGACTGCAGGATAGAAATTCATTCAAGTTTTCCCCCAATTTCCTTAGCTTGTGATTCTCTTGGGCCTCTTAGGATGCACTTAATAAGTAACATATTATTTTGCCAAAAGAGATCCTTGAGCTGGCCTCGGGAATGTATCACAAATTAGTAACAGAGCCACAAAACCGTGATACAGTTGTTACTTCAAGCCAGTTTTCCTGAAAAAAAAAATTGGAACATAAGGAAGAATGCATTGGAAATAATAGACCCCAAACATCCAATATTCATATTATTCTGTATGGAACTTACTAAGGTTTCCTGCTTTACAATGACACCATTCATTTTACCAAATAATGTGATGATTTATAATAATG
>VIAB01000263.1:248532-268829 GCA_009801035.1 Oophaga pumilio
TAAGCTTATAATAAATTTATAACATTTCTCTGTTCTTTAATCACAATTTATAAAAACTTCATGTAGACAATTAAGAAGATTTTTTAAAAGAAGTAAACTCTCACTCTAAAGACAATATCACTGCATCGGGTGTAAAAGGCCGGTCAACGTTTTGGCATAACACAAAGACTTGTTATCTGCCCCGACAATGCATAAGAGAAGGGAAATACATGGTCGACTAAAACAAACATCAGAATCCACAGACGTGATTGGCATGAGCCGTGCGCTTTTCATTTGCATATATTGCGTAAAAATAACATTCGCTATCCGTTGTGCAGTGACTTGGTCCGCACAATGCAAAGTTTCTCTTTACTTTTGGGAAGCTTGACAGAACTCTTCTCAAGGCTGTCACCAAACCTACACGTCTTACAATGACAAACTCATTAGATTAAGATGAGACACAATGGAAGATCTACAGTTCTTCGCTGCAGTCACTTTAAATGTGCCATGACCAGTTCTAACAACAAGCCTATAGCTTTGCTCCTGTTGTGCGCTTTGTTCGGAGGGTGAACAAGTGGGTTGATTATAGCTACTCATAATATAGACGATATTGAAACACTTCGTAATGGCACTTGAACAAATCGCTTTGATCATTCCCACAAGAACATGGAACCCAAGATGGTCGAAAACTGGGATTCAGCATTAGAACAGCTTGGAAAAATGTAACACTATCCCCTCAATTTTTTTGTATGTGTAGAGAATATAGCCTAGCAGAAAGACCCCGTCATTCACATTGGTCGAAATAAAGTAATTAAACAAATCCTTCGACTAATTCCTGCAATAACATTGTTGTAACTTGTGAACAATCCCAGTAATAAAATGTCCATGGAGTAGATCTTGTAACTGGAACGTTTCCCAGTGATGTCATTACAGAAATCCTCATGCCCGGCCTTCGATGACTTCACTACGACTATGTAATTCCTTGTGGAAAGGGCTGTGTGTGCTGAGGGACATTGGAAGGACTTTGTTTTTATTTATAACAATACTGTGGTTACCAAACTTTCTAATTTGTCATACCCATAAATCAATCCTCGGAAAAACTGCAGCCACCGGTTCTACTTATATAAAGTACTATTTGCTTCTGATCTCTGAAGACTTCCTAAAGTAAAACTAACCCAATGTCAGATCTGATGATAAAATCTGGAAGGACATCAACATAGAGACCTTTTCCTGGTCTGGCTAATGTTGTGCTCTTAAATGTAAGGAAGGAAGAACAGGTCATGGCCAGGGGAGCAATTTTTTGATGTCTTCAAGGTCAAGCAATTATATGGTGTGCAATTGCACATCCAATCTTATGTGGTTGAACGTTTTAACCACTCCCTTTCATGTGATTGAAAAGACCCTAATTTTAAGAAGTGTTTTCCATAGCAAGCACTAAAAAATATCTGATACCAATTCATCATAGTGTTTACGCCAGTTTTTTTTTAGCAAAACGGTTTGAAAAGTTGGAAACTTGACGCTGCACAAAAATGTTGTGACTCTTGACGTTTTTATGTCAGTTCTAGCCAACTCCACCAAAGTGGGAAGAGCACGGTCAGAAAGGAGCATGACGGTGATCTACCTTACAACTGAAATGTTACTGGGCTGAAGTAGCATTTCTGGTGAGGCACAAGAGATTTGCCAAATTTATTAAATGGTATGCGCCTCTTAATGATTTTAGTGCACCACGCCCATTCATTAAAACTGGCCAGTCTTAATTGTCTTTTATATGTTACTGCTGATAACAAGTCTGTAGCAAGGTTCACGAGAGTACTGTAGACGTATCTGCGACACGTTGCATGGGTTATCCAGAAAGCTGAGTTAATGTTCAAAATCATTGTCCCTTTCTACTTTCAGAAGAGAGGACATGGTTGAAGCAAAGGCAAATTATAGGGAACGCAATGGGAGCAATTGCCCGAAAGTCCTTCACTAATTAGGTGCCTCCATCTCCTAATTTTATCAACTGTTTCTCAGATACTTCAAGGAGCAAGAATTAGAAGCTTAAAGGGAAGCCATCACCAGAAAATGAACCATTGTTTAAATCTGTTTTTCTGTGTTACATGTATTTAAAAAAATGGCAATGTTTTTATTCTTTCATACTAAGATGTTTGTTAAATGAGAGTTTTCCGCAGGCTCCTTATCATCCAAAGCAAGATTACACTGACAGGGCACACCCCTGTACACAACTAATAACACAGAATCCACCCATCACAGTAGGTGATATACAGCTGACATTGCTCACTCTCCCTTCACAATGACATTTGTACGCACTCATTAGATACTTCAATACAAAAGATAGAGTTGGGATCCGACCAGGTAGCTAATGTACATGTGTTGTTTCCTGAAACAATAGGAAGTTATAGTGTACACAGTAGACAGTTAAACAGTAGGTCACTTTCTGATAACCGCTTCCTTTTAAAAAAGATAAGAGTCGAGATCTGACAATACAATTGTGGCAACGTACATGTGTTGTTTCCTGAAACAATAGGAAGTTAGAGTCTAGAGTCCCTGAAGCCATTGTGAAAAATACATGATTTCTACTTGTAACACTGATTTTGATATGCAAAAAAAAAGAAAATAAATCCAAAATGAAAAACAAAACTTTTAATCCCCCAAATTTTACAGTGTAGCTCCAAAAAACAAAAGTGTTAATATATTGCATAAGAGATAATTATGTAACTTTTAATAATTAATTTGTAAGATTTGGAGGATTTTTGCGTTGATCTGTGTTTGACACCCCATCGGCCTTCTAATTAGAAAAAATACACTGCCTAAGCTGCTTGTTTTTCACCATTTTGTGATAAGAGACTGCTAGACTATTCTAGTTCCGCTTTCCTCCATGGAAACAAAGGATTGAGAATGCTAAAATAGAAAAATTCAGATGGGATGCACGCTCTTTGGTAGTGGCTAGCAGGCAATGTCATGCACTTCACACACACTTCACTAACTCCCAAACGACTCAAAACAATAACAGCCTTCCTCTGACACAAAAGTAAAACAAAAGAAAATAGTTTCTAAAGCTGATATTAGTCCACCACTCACGCACAGACCGTTTCTGAGACCGCTCAACCACCTTAAATAGGACCTTGAGCTATGGGCACGACTATTCCCACTCAAGTTCTTCTAATTTCTCCTAAAACCCAGACCCAAAATTCAGTTCCATTAAAAAAAAACTTCTCAGCAACCTATTATTGCTGGAATCTTTATTTCCAGGGCTTACATCACTGAGTCAAGCCACCTCAGTAAAACATATCTCCTGCCCAGGACTTTTACCACCTGCTTTCCTAGAATGGTAAATTTTTACCTGATACTGTGCAAAGATTTACAGGATTCATTATGAGGATACCCCTATCAAGATTTGACGAGAGGCCTCCACCAACCTTAATCAAGTCTTGGGTGTAAGAGATGATACAGAGGTGGCATGATCTCTAAATGCAAGTTACACACTTAACAGACTGGATATTAGTTGAAACATTGCAGAAAGAGTTTTAGCTTGGTGAACTAAATAGATTCATACCTCCATTGAGTTGATGTAGCCACCATTTTTGATTATAGAAAAGGAGACCAAGTTTTATACTCAAGATCTTTGCATTCTTGTTACAGTACTGATAAATGGTGGCTTATAGTGACCTGTATCTTCAGCGGTATTTATTTTTACGGACAGTGCCTCATTAAGCATCGGAACATTTAACTCCCTTAGTAAGACTCTGCCCAAACACACAGCAGCAAGCTGGGACTTGATTTACAGCTTATTTTACAAATTGACATGATAGAATGCTATACAGACATGCTCACTCAGTCATTACAAAAGGTCAGTAGTGTACAAGGGTCCTTGAGGCTATGCATAACCTTGAAGTTCTTCACTTGTGACCTTATAGATCACTTTCACATAATCCCGTTCTGCCGCGATAGGCACAGAATTTGTTCTATTTTATCTGATGGACAATCAGAAAACAGTATAATTTTGGGTGTGAAGTGTTATTATGTATTAGTGCAGTAAGAATGTATGGCTTGAGGCCCAATTCCATGAGGATTGGTTAAACAATTGCCTCGAAGTACATATTCTATATTCTAATTTACTAGTAACCATTCAAATCCCAATATCTTCATTTCACTTATAGAAAAATAAAATAATTCATGGCCTTGGATGGAGTTGGTTAGGTTCAAAAACTGACTTTAGCTTGGTTGGATGAAGACATTTTTTGAGGCCTCCGGTAGTCCAAAGTGTTTCTTCTAAACTGGAGAAGGGCTCAGATGAGCATCCAAAAGGAACCCCATTTCCTACTCACTTTGTATAGAGTTTTACACTAAAAGATTTGTAATTTTTCATATACATTTTTGGGGTTGTTTGCCTCTTTACAACATCTAGATGGCAATAAATTTCTACTACACCGGGGGAAAAGCCAACAATCTATGAGAAGGGTGACACTCTCACATTCTGCACTGCGTCAGTAAAATAAACACTCCAGGTACTCCATGATACCTAGTATTACCATGGCCATACGTTTTAGTTGTAGGATAAAAATTTATTTGGCCAATAGTTATTCCTTGTAACCTATCAAAGACATTAACACCAAGTCCTGCTGAACATGTTTTCTAAAAAGGTAAAAGGGGGTAGATTGCTACCAGGCACCTCTGATGGTGGTGTATGTCATTTAAAGGGTCTGTCTCCACTTTTGAACAGAAGGACACCACTTAACAACCTTCCTTCTTCCTGGTGGTGATGAACTCCTACTTGATTGACAGTTCGGACCTGCAGCATTGTTGCTCTGCTCTCCAATACTGCAAGCTGCCTTGCAGTGTTGCAACACCGTAGGAGATAAGTGGAACTGAAGCTGACCTGATCAAGATTCAGTTACCTGACCCGCTTCAGAGCAGCGCCAACTAGCTCATTTAAGCTTGTGAGCATTGTACATGCTCAGTTAATGCTGACTTCAGTGGCAGCCGGTAACCTAGGCAATGACCAGTAAACAATAAAGTTTGTTCTGGAACATTTTTATTGCAAGCAGTTTGCAAGTTTACCCATTTAATACTATATGCACACGGAATCTTTTTGCAGAGTTTTAAGAGCTAATACTGAATGGAAACTCCAAATTTTTGAGGAGTTTTAAGATTTCGAGACTTTCCGCTCAGTTTCTACTCCAGCAAATCCTCAAAAAACTCTGTGTGCACATAGCCCAACATGAAGAGAAGTATCTCCAAACAGGAGAGATTAATGATGTGACCATGCATATTAGTTTATCGATCAGTTCTGCCAAAATCATCGATATTGGGTTGACATTCATCTAATGTGCATGGAGACCTTTCGGCATGATGGTGCAATTGAAGATTCAGGGATTGATAGACCACCAAAGAGAGAATCCCGGTATCGTGTCCCACCCACTGAACATGCTCAATGCTGAAGAGCAACATTTTGACGCATCACCTAAACAAAGTGATGTGAAGGTGATTAAGAAATTATTATGACAAATTATTACACAAAATAAAACTAAAAAAGTTGAACCAGGAAACAGGTGTTCCGCGGAATAACATATTTCGCAAGTTCACCTTTCAGATTTTGCAGACAAATATCTTAGATTAATGTGCAGGTTCCTTGTCCTAAATAAACCTAAGAGAACTGTTTATCTACCCGAAAGTAAGAGCTGGAAAACAGAATGGATGAATTATTATGATTCATAGAACATAACACACAATAACAGTTAGAGGAGGATAAACAACCCGAGCACCTGGTAGGTTGAAACGCCACTTTGGGTGGTTTGCTTTCTAAGACGCCACTTCTAACTAGGCCATCTGTGTATTGGAAAGAAAGTAAATTAAGAAAAGGGAATAATTTTCTACAGAAATGGATATTATTGAAGGATGGCACCTGCTCATGATTGCCTCTATTAGCCAGAGTGGACAGTCATTAAAGGAGATTTCCCATCTCATAAAATGAGAGCCATAGGAAGCTATGTCCTCTTGTAATTTTTCGCTACATTGCTGGTCATCTGCAGGTGCAGGGATTGGCATTCAGTCCTATTACTTTAAGTGGACCATGTTGCAGATCTCTGCACAGCTAGGTGGTGGGTGATTATTGTGCCGTGGACAAACAGTGAAGAGGATGCAAGGCAATGCCGCTATGATGTAATATTCAGTCTCGGGATTGGTAAGGTTCCCAGAGGTTGGCTCCCCACCGATCATAAAGTGGTGGCATATACTAGGAAAAAGCCAATGCTTTATGAGATAAGAGAACGTCTTTATAAGTGGTTGTCCAGGCTTAGGCTTCAAATCTGCAGTCACTCTATGTGACTGCAGACTTTTGAATCCTCACAGCACGCAGTGTGCGCTGTCAGGATTTTTTTGTGCCGACGCCGGGAGTGTACGAGTGCGTGACCGTAAGTATGAGATTTTCATACATGCGATCTAGTACAGACTAGACGTGCACAGCCTCGCTTAATGCAAGTTAATTGATCGAGGGCAGACACGTCTAGTCTGAATGTGTCAGGACGCATGCAAAACACATAGTTGAGGTCATATAGCTGACCACTTTCAGCACAGGCAAATCCTTACCGCACTCTATGTGACTGCAGACTAGAGCACCAAGCCTGGACAACCACTTTTAGAAAGAAAAGTTCCTACAACTTAGTCAGGTGGGCGTATAAAACAGATGACGATGGCTCAGCTGTGCTCAGACAGGCCAGCAGCTCTCCTGACCTGAACGTGATAGCACGTATTTCTTTTTCGATTTCACGCTCCGGTCAGGAGCGTCCATGAACTGCGATGCGATCATTGTCTTTGTTATACGGCTCAATTTTTCACTTGGGAGTAGGAGAATTTCTGCTCCAAAAATTCTGCAAAAATACTCACCCTCAAACTATACATAAAAAAAATTTCAAAAACAGCTTTAAGACTGAGTCTTTTGATTTTACTGGGAAATCCACATATCTGTTCATAAAGAGAGTTTTTCTACAAGTTTTGATAAACATCGCCATGGAAAAAAAACAGAATTGACTCTGTGTCAGATCTGAAAACCTCATAATTAAAAACCCAACATGGATTCCTGAATGAGGGTACGTGCACACGGCGTATTATAGAACCTAGTGTACTGCTCAAGTTTTCCAAGGAACCATTGTTTCAGGAAAATGTCAGAGGTGTTTTACCTGCATCATCTTCGTTGGTGTTTTCTCCGACATTTTTGAGGCAGCTCCGCCACCTGCATCTTTTTTTTTTTT
Source organism: Oophaga pumilio (assembly GCA_009801035.1). Lineage (NCBI taxonomy): Eukaryota > Metazoa > Chordata > Amphibia > Anura > Dendrobatidae > Oophaga > Oophaga pumilio. Next base: position 255,762 of record VIAB01000263.1, read on the forward strand.
TTGGTGATTTAGACTTTAAATAGTAAGTAGCTTCTAGCAGAAGCCGCCAAAAGAATGTACATTTAAACAACAGTCAATTAAAAAAACAGACTAAAGACACTAAAAACTACACCAAAGAAAAAAAGGCTTTAAAAAAAGTCTCAATAGGTAAAATTCATTTTTGTTTGTAAAAAAATAATATATATTTAACAAAAGCTAAATTATTAAACATCATTAACATTTTAACATTACTATTCATTAATGTTCCGGCTAAATATTAAATATCATTGTATTCACCATGCGGGCTTCGCTATAGTAAACACCAGTCATTTAGGTCTATTCTATAGTGAGATTCTGGTTTTGCTTTTATCCTTAGTCACATTGCAAGGCTCGTTAAAGAGTCGATATTGAGTTTTAGGATCACTGCTTTCCAATTTGCAGATTTATTTTCCCAGATGATAATGCATGGCCTATAAGTCTCTTCACTCTGACATGCCAGGCTTGACTTGTCGCTCTCCACCAAGGAGAAACGTTACTCCTTAGACCCCGATCTTTTTTTTTTTTTAAAACTATTTTTTTTCAATTTTTTTTTGCTCACAATAAAGAATACAAACGATTCCTTCATGTTGCGCACCTCAGGATATCGAGTAATGGTGGCTGAGTTAATATATGCACTTCTATACATTGATATATTTTCCTAATTTATTAAGACCAGTTTGTAGGGCTTTTCTTTCTTTTTTTTTCCTTTTGCATTACCTACTCCATGTTACCAATTAAACATTGTCAGTCTCGGCTGTAACAGAATCTCGGCTGAAATTCACAGGCGAGATGTAATCTGGACAGGCCATTTGGAATCATTTTTAAAATATGTAAAAGCGAACATTCTTCTGCACGAATGAATCAGTACGATAAAAATGTCTAGAATGGCAGGATAATCCATTCATATGAGGGCCTGTCAGGAGGGTTTTCACTTATACTGTAAAACTAAACCGGCCCCACAATTTGCTGTAAAACCTGAAGACTAGCTTATTCAGGTTGGTTAATTCTCTCAGATTTCCTCCAGAATCAGCAAAAACAAAACTTTTACACACATGTAAAAAAACAAAAATAGAATAAAAAAGACCCACTTTATTCTCATAATGGCCATAAATTGCCCCCCCCAAAAATAAAATTCATAGAATCTCCACTTTCCACTTTACCAACATATATCATTGCCATAAAAAAGATTGAAACCTTCACGGAACATCAAAAATGATTACGGGGTTCTTTGCTTGGGTTAAGCACCTAGCAGCAACGCAATACGATATATCTAGTGAAGCATTATACCTTCCATTTTGAACCGCATAGAACATAGAATTTGGAAAGTCTCGTTGTCAAAGAATTCACTAACAACTAGAGTTGATCGAATATGTTCGGAATCGGTCGCCAAATCTGAATTTGCCATATTCGTGCCGAATTGATATTTGACGATCGGTTCCCAACGTATTCGATCATTTCTACTCCCATTGACTCCAATGACGTTCGGCTGTGTTTGTTGAGTATTGCAAATACAGTATTCGCTGCCGATCGTAATCGGAACCGAATTTTGAAAAATTTGCTCAACTTAGTGTCTTGGGGGTCTAACAGTCAATCTTCTAAGGTCTACTGTAGGGGGAAACATGGATCCAACAGATCAGTTTTTAGTCTCTCCAATCCTATACACTAGTAAGGGTGCTTTCACATTGTGCACTCGTTCAATGGACCTGTTGGGGTGTACGACTGAACCCCCCTACAAAACGGGATTCCGATGTATCTGGCAACGGGGCAACAGATGGTAATGGTGACAGTAAGACGAACGACATGCATCATTTTCGGGAGTGTACGCCTACTAGAGGCGGACACTCAGACATAGTAGACTGTGTCTGGGTGTCCGACACCAGTAGGCGTACACTCCCGAAAATGATGCACGTCATAGCGCTCATTCGCTCTGCCAGCACCATTACAGTCTATCGCCCCATCGGCGCATACATCTGAACCCCCTTTTGCAGGGGTGGGGTGGGATTCAGACGGGAACCCCAACAGGTCCATTGAAAGAATGCATAAACGCAATGTGAAAGCACCCTAAGGGTATGTTCACACAGGGCAGATACCCAATGGAATCTCCATCTAGTTTTTCCAGGTAGAAATGTCACTGTGTGTTCCAGTATCAGCCTTGTGGATGAGATACTCCAAAATTTTATCCCCACGCTACAGAAAAATCCACAGCGTAAATTAACCCGGCTCTGCCGATTTCGGAATCGGCTGCAAATGTTTCACAGAGGATTTCAACAGCTCAAAAACAAAAAGATGAAAACTGCAGTAAATCCACAGCGCGTCCATAAGAAAACCTGTATGATTTAGGCGTTGGAGATTTTCCGATGTGGAAATTGTGCAGCGGTTATATCCCACGTGTTTTTGATGTTGCAAAATTTCTGCACCTATTATGTAAATTAGGTAACTTGGGTTATTTATTTATGTTTTTGAGTGTTTTTTTTTTTACATGAATTTTTTTCTCATTTTTCAGCTGCGGTTTTTGTCTCCTTTTGGTATGTTATAAATGAAATAAAACTGGAAACCTCCTGCTCCTCACAGATTATATGAGGTTTTATTGCAGAAGCAAACTAAATACGCATATGCATTTTTTACCTATGGATCTTCCTCATCTCATTCAAGTCTATAGGAGAAACACAGCAAATAAAACGCACATTTACTGCAAGAAAAATAGGATCAAAAGTGCGCAGCAGGTCAGTTTCCGCAGCGTTTGAAAAAGCACAGAGGGCATGAGAGTTATGTAAGAGTACGTGCACATGATGAGTATTCGCAGAAGGAATTTCTGCCCGAAAACCACGCCTCTTGGCAAGTAAAAAGCTGCGGAAAATGCACTTGTTTTGTGTTTTTGCACTCATTTTTAATCTGTTTTTTCACTATTTATTTGAATGGGTAAAAAATGCTGCAACAACTTTGAAAGAACTGATTCGGCTTCAAATCGGCAAAAAAAAATAAAACAAGCAAAATGTGCACGAGACTTGAGCGATCTCCGTTCACTTTGTTTGAACTGGAAAGTTTATGCTGAAGATATTTCTGCTGCAAATATCCTAGTGTGCACATACCCTAAATCCCATTTTTTTGCATAGAGAAAACACACAGCATCAAAAAATGCACCACTCAAAATAGACATGCAGGCTACGATCACACCAAGGTATTTTCTTTCATCTGAGAGAATTGATTGATTATACAAATCAAACTCTAATCAGTGTGTGATCTGATATTCTCGGATGAGGAGGAGATGGAAAAAAAATGTCTCCATCGTCTCCATTGTGTCAGTCCATGATAATCAGACTGCACTCAGATGCCATCCAAGTGCAGTCCGGTGTTTTACACAGACTCATTGACTTGCATGGCTGGGTGCAATCTGATAATTGGATCCAACTCAGGCATGCTGAAATTTTTTCCTTGGGCCAACTCCGTTGAGGAAAAAATTAGACATGTGCACAGCCCCTAGAATAACATTGTCTGAGTGTTATCTGATGTTTTGCCAGTTCGCACTCAGACTGTAAGGGCTCGAGCACATGAGTATATTTTCAGAGTCATAAATCCTCAGCTCCACTAAACATGACGTTTGGTCTACCCAAAACCACACCGAAAATGTGCAGATATTGGGGCAGTGACTGACGGCAGGTGAAGTGTTCAGCTGATAAATGTCTACTGCTAGCTTCAGAGGCAATGCAATGTCTGCTAAGAAGTGGACCATTGCGTCTCCATGTTAGCTCTTTTGCCAATGATTTACAGCAGGAAGGTGCTCAATTGATTGCTGCTATCTCAGGTGTTGTTGACCCTTCATCGGCACTTTTAGGGGAGCTCTATAGTCTTATTAACCTCTCATCAGCGGAAATCGGGACTGCACTTGGATGCCATCGGAGTGCAGCCCGATGCTTTCCACAACTTGTAAGCGGCAAATTTTTTCTCGTGCCGAATCGGTATCAGAAAACTAATCGCTGATCAGCACACTGCCCCATAGAATAACATTAGTCCGAGTGCTAAACATAGGATAGCATTCGTCCGATGTGTGTGCTCGTCTGAGCGAGCCCTTACTTCTTCTAGAGCAACGTCTACATTCCCATAATTCAAAAAGTCTTAAACAATTTTTACAGTTCCTCCATTAACCCCCTGCAGAACGAATTCGAAGAAATAGCAGCAAAAACAGTTAGCACACGCAGGTCATATTTCATCCACTATGCGACATGTCACAGCATTTTACATGCATTATTCACAATGGCTAATCATGTCCTTAAACAATAAACAGCCAGTCAGGGTAAATAATCTGATGTATCCACCATCTTAAACAGTTACAGCTGTTCCCGACCCGCGCACTTAAAATGCTAATTGCAAATGTCATTTTAATGTACAAAGTCAAATTTTTCTTGATGGGAAAGTGAAAAAAAAAAGACTTATATATTACCGAGATAATAAAACAATTGAGTTTTGACCTTCACTGTAAAGCTTTTACTTTTTTTTTTTGGTGCGGCGAAATTCCTGGTTCCTGCACTAAACGGAGAGGTATGGATAGAAGGAATGCGTGACTTCAGATAAGATGAAAATCTGCTCAAGAAAGTCTTTTTTTTTTTTTACACCAATAGTTATAGACGCAGGGCATGGAGTTCAGCCAAGAATTTGGATTTTGATCTCCAGTGAAATTATTCAACAAACGATATTTATACTTTGATGTAAAGTGTGTGCCACCCTAATTAAAACTGTGGAGGAAAAAAAAAAACTGAGCTAAGGTACGAATTCTTATACTTCAATCGGATTTCTGGACATGACTTATCTTGTGCAACAAAAAAATGCAAAAGAGAAAAAAAAATCTAATTAGTAAACAAATCCGGGAGCGCAAAATGTTATTATGTATCGTAACCTGGTTACTTCTCGTTAGAGATAAAACTTCTAACATGTTGAGAAGAAAAGAAAAAGAAGTATAATAGTCACATTGGCTGGAAAGTCAAATTTATGGTATATGCGTGAAAATTTTAAGCTACTGGAGCTGTCGCACTTCAGCAACGAGGCGCTGCAGGGGCCAGATAGGAGAAAGCATATGGAAATAAGAAGGAGAGGAACATATTGATTGGGTTCAAGTGGTATCTCCCCAGTATCCTGCTTAAGACCATGCACACCTTCACACAAAACATTTCATTTTATTTTTCATTTGCTTTCTAAATGCATATCTAGAAAGTAACTCCTCTGTATTTTCATTTGATTACCCTATAAGCATTGCAAAGTTATTGTGGCTGAGATACCGTGACAGAGAGGGGCCAGAAGATTGCAGCGTCTGGTCACATTTTGCACTGAATAGAACTGCTGCCCCATACTATTAAACAGTGCAGGTTTCCCTTACTCTGTCACTGCAAAGGTTAATCAGTTCAATTGATCTACTGGAGCTCTCAATTCTGAATGGCCTCAGCTGTTCTGTGTTGGCCACTTCTCTCTTGTAGACCCCTATTAAGTCTCCTCTTAACCGTTTTTGCAAGCTAAACATTCCCAGACCCTTTAACTGTTCCTCGTATGACATACTTTGCAGTCCGCTCACCATCCTGGTAGCTCTTCTCTGAACTTGCTCCAGTTTTTCAATGTCTTTTTTAAAATGTGGTGCCCAAAAATGGACACAGTATTCCAGATGAGACCTGACCAAGGAGGAATAGAGGGAGATAATTCATTCACGTGATTTAGACTCTATGCTTCTCTTAATACATCCCAGGACTGTGTTTGCCGTTTTTGCTTCTGCATCACTCTGTTGACTCATGTGCAGTCTGTGATCTATTAGTATCCCCAAGTCTTTTTCACACAAGCTGTTGCTTAATTCTATTCCTCCCATACTGTAGATGTATTTTTTGTTTTTCTTACCCAGATGTAGAATCTTGCATTTCTCCCTGTTAAATACCATTGTATTAGTCGCTGCCCACTGTTCAAGCTTATCTGGATCCTTCTGAATCCTTTCTCTGTCTTCTCTAGTGTTAGCTATCCCTCCTAGCTTTAAGGCCCCTTCACACATAGCGACGCACCAGCGATCACGATAACGATCCGACCAGGCAAAGATCGCTGGTGCATCGTTACATGATCGCTAATTAGCTTTCAAACAGTCTGATCTCCTCTATGACGCAAGACAGATCAGCGATTTGCATAACGACGGTCGTTGAGTCCTTGTCACACTACTTTATTGTAACCGATTCCGACCTCGGTGGGCGTGCTTCAGCGTTTCAGCTGAGCTCTGCGTCGCTAACGAGGTCGCTCGTCGTTTTTAAGCTTCAAACACAGCGATTAGTGTTGGCCAGCGGGACGCCAACGATGGAAAAATGGACCAGCGCATTCGAGTGCGATCAGCGATAGCCAGCGGGGGGGACGGTCGCCGCTACATTTCACACATAGCGAGATCGCTAGCGATAACGCTGTTGCATCACAATATCGGTGACGCTTGAGCGATATCGCTAGCGATCTCGCTATGTGTGAAGGCCCCTTTACATGGTCTGCAAATTTGATTTATTTACTTTGTTTCCTTATCTAGATCAATTATAAAAATGTTGAACAACACTGGGGCCAAGACAGAGCCTTGCGCTACTCCACTTGAAATACTCTTCCAATTAGTTGTGCAACCATTTATCACCACTCTTTGAGTATGTTCACTGAGTCAGTTATGAATTCACCTAACCGTAGCCTTGTCAATCTCATACTTGATAATTTTTCAATAAAGATAGTATGAGATACTTTATTAAATGTTTTACTGAAGTGATATGCTATATCTACCACATTTCCCTGGTCCACCCAGTCAGTGATTCCAGCATAGAAGAAAATTAGATTAGTCTGGCAAATACTTCTATATTTTATTTTGCTTTCTTTTCACTCAAACACTATGCTGAAGTGAAGTTTCAATGCCCAGTTCATGCTCATTGAGAAGCTGCTTTCAGCTGCTGCTATGCAATATCTGTACACTAAATTCAAACTCTATCTGAGCCTCTCCACTACCAACTTCTGTAGTGACACTGAATGGCGTTTCTAAAGGAGAATGAAGTGGACAATGAAACAGCACTCCTGAATTGTGCTTGGGTAAAAAGGAAGCAAAGTAAAGTAATAAAGTACTGTGAAAAAGTTTAAGGCAGGTGTGGAAAAAACGCTGCATAGCAAAAATACTTTCCAATGTAGAAATGTTAATAGTTAATAGTTTATTTTTATCAATTAGCAAAATGGAAAGTGAATGAACAGAAGAGAAATAAAAATTAAATCTATATCTGGTGTGACTGCCCTTTGTCTTCAAAGCAGCAACAATTTTTCTAAGTACCTACTTATGCACAGTTTTTGAAGAAACTCAACAGGGAGGTTGTTCCAAACATGTTGGAGAACGAATCACAAATCTTCTGTGAGTGTCGCTCACAAATCCTTCTGTCTCTTCATGCAATCCCAGACAGACTTGATGTTGAAATCAAGGCTTTTTGGGGGGCCATCACTTCCAGGGCTCCTTTTTTCTCTACATTAAAGATATTTCTTAATGACACTATAGCAGCACAGTGGCTCAGTGGTTAGCACTGTTGCTTTGCAATACTGGATTCAAATCCAATCAACAATGACATATGCAAAGCCAAATATTTCCCATTTTGGTTTTCCAATCCAGATCACCTACTGCCATTTTTCTGCATCTCAGTTCCTATATTTTCGTGCATAGTTTAGTCAGTCTATAATACTGGGAAAGACACTCACCAGAGAAAAACATGAAACTTGTACCAGGCTGGGGTATACAAGTGCATGGTGGAATGGAGATTGCGGAATTAAATTAAATGCAATTTTATAAACTAAATATATCTAACTTATGTAAAATCATTTTACCCATGCCAAAAGTAATTAATTAGTTGTTTGTTATTAACCAGTGCAAGAACCGGTCTGATTATTAATCTTTGCTTTAGGACTCCCTCACTGCTCTGTACAGACTTACATCAGGCAATCCTACAAACATTTTCAATAAGCCATTGAAAAATATTAAAAAATTAGGATAGTTCTATGAAGAAATCCTCTACTTTGAATCAAATTCAGCCTATCTATCCTATCTATCCATATTTCTTTCCAGTTTTTGTAGATTTTAGCCAATCTATGGAAAATTAAGAAATACAGGACGGGTATCTAAATGAATTACTATCCATGTCATGCATAAACAGGCTAGGACTGTAAAAGGTAAAGGATGACTAACAATGGTCAAACACATTGGATAGGCAAATTCTCGTTTAGCAAACTGTTATTTTCCCAGTTCCCCCATACACATGCTCTGCTCTGTGAGCGAGCATGGAAAGAGGGGAGTAAGAGCTACCAGAAATTTTTTACCCCAAAAGGATCATAATATGTTAAGAGTCAACTTCTCAAACCTTCTCTTAACTGACATCATCCGGTTTGGAGAGTCAGAAAAACACATTTTGATGGTTTGCCGATATCTACGGTGTCATTCAACATCAGTCTAATCAGAATGTCCAGTCTTATGGTAGCCCAACTGGAGTGGAAACTCCACCTTTATAACATTCATATACCCTAGATTATGTCATTGGGATGGGTGAGAAATAGTCAGAATTAAGATTCAAGGAAACTGTGATCTACCCAGTCATTGACTGCTCCTGCAGTCGATTCTGTTGCCCCACCTCAACAAAGAAGCTCTTCTTCTGGGTTGCTCTGTCAACAGGGCGTAACTGCCAATGTTATGCTAATTGACAGTCAGCTCCCTGCAGTTAAGAAGCGGGGAGCCGTCTGTCAGTCAGCATGACATCAGCCATCACGCCCTGTGAAGGACGGCCCCGTCCTTCCACGTCACCAATGTGACGCAACTCCACAGGCACAGCTCTCCGGCGCCCTCTTTGTCTCTCAGGTCAGTAAGGGAACTGCACCTAGAGCAAATGGCCGCCGGGGACGGTGTCCTGTTACCCACTGGGTATTCTAAGATTCGTGATCAGAGTAAAAGCATCAGCCCAAGATTAATTTTATGGTTTAATTGCCTTAAGGGCGCACTAGATAATTACAGAAATATACAGTAAGCTATACAACGGAATTACAATGGATTTGCAGTCAGAGTAAAATACAACAATAATGGTACAAGGCTTAGAGGTATTAGCTAGAGGTCAATATTTCCAGGTTGTAGGGACATGTGGAGGTAGGGAGCTCTGCGATCCACAGGTGAAAGTCTTAGTTGCTGGACAGTCCCCCAAAACGTGTGCCGCTGCTCCCTTGGCAGTTCTGTCCCTGGTTGCTTCTTGGCTTCTGTGAGAATGGATCTGGTCTGCCCTTAGCTCACAGTTCTTAAACCTGCTAGGTCCCTCCCCTCGGTGTCCGAGGGTGGGCTGACAATCTCCACTCTTAGCCCTCTGCAGAATTTATTCCCAATACCTAATAAAGGGGTTAACTTTCTCCAGGACGATCGGATCAGGACACAAGAGGTACCAGCGGAAGCAGTATGTTTTGCCTGTCACATGGATATCAAACCTGGCCCGATTGGGTCATTGTGGATGGCCAATCTCTATATCTCAGCCCCCCAAGCCATCACCGACTCGGGAGTTGCACCATCAAATGCCCGAGGTCCACGGGGTCACACAGATATTTTTATGAGAATGTACCTACAAAGATGTGCTCATAATTCATAATCCTAGAACGGAGCCTTCGCGGAATAAAAATATATTTGCATGAGGAGAAAGAATGACTCCTGACAGAGAGATCATATGTAAATCAAAAGACCATCCACCAAACTAGACGTGTGTTTTACTTACTGCTTCATCAGGGATCTGCTGGTTTGTTTTTTTTGTTTTGTTTTTTATTTGGGATTTTTGGGGCATTTGTCAAGGGTCCTTCATTATCTCCATGCAATTATTTTTTTTACTTTTACTAGTATTTCTTCTTTTGCTATCCAAAACCATGGTATTGGACACCTTATGCTCAAATCTTTCAATAACTTTCTTTTACACACCATGTTTTTTAATATATAGTACTTCATGCAATCTGATCAGTTTCGGTGTGGGTCACCCATGTCTTCCTATATGTTTTTAATCCCTGATCTGTCTCTTAATATTTATACATAAAACTTGATGCATTTTCTTATTTATATCTGTTCTCATGCTTGTTTCTGTGTTGGTATATTTCCTATTGGCTGTGGCAAAACTTGGGCTCCTAATGCAAAATATCCAGTATCACAGATCTTTCATAGTATTGGTCTTCTGATATGGGCCAAGAGGACCTTTTTAACCTTCTTAGGGTTGTAGTGCTGCCATATCCACACAGAGCAGTGATGAGGCAGTGACCCAGCAAAGTTCAAAACAAAAGTCTCTTTAATGTTCAACTCACAGCACAACACAGCACACGATATCCTCCGGATCGCAGCCAGGAACCATATCCTCTTGATTGCAGCCAATAAACATGCCAGTCCACCTCCGGTTTACAGCCAGGCACAAGACAGTCCACCTCCGGGACCATTTGCCGTGACTGCACCTCCGTGTACGCTGTGGGTGCCAGGCCTTTCAGCTCCCTTGGCTGTTTGGCTCCACTTGCCTGTGTTGCCTCACACAGATGGAGCTCTGCAGAGCCTTCTGCTCTGCACTCTTGCAAACACCAGACTGACACTGACCCTAACACACCCAAACCCTTTACTGCAGGGCTTTTAACTGGAATCTGTAGCCATAGGCCACCTGCAAAACCCGGGCCGGGAATGAAATGGACTGCATCACTACCATCTGTAGACTGTTTCAAAACACAAAAGCCCAGAGCAGGTTTTCCCTAAATCTGTCTTGGACAACCATCATGTCCAAGACCTATACTCACTTTTATTCTGCATTGCAATCACAGCTACGTCTGTGACTGCAATGCACTATCATGACCTCAATACGCCTCCATGCGCATCCTGGAAGGAACACACAGCGACCCCTACATGTGACACCGGTCACTGCCTCACATGCCCCCCCTCTGTTAAACCTGTGGGGTTGAACACTTGTCACCCCACATGGGCACGTGACAGGGCATCCGCATGACCCTGTGACACACCCGCCTGACACTGTACTGAGAAACCAAAGTAGGGACCGCAAACATAGGTTGACGCAAGCATCCCTCCCCTTCGCGTTTCTCCTCCATATTTCGTTACATGACCACCCACCTCCCCGTTCTCCATTGCAGAAGACTCACCCACTTTCCTGACTAACAGTAGATTTGGGCCAGTTTTGGGTGGTCTCGACCTTGTTTATTTGGGGATCACTAACCCCGCAGCTCATCCCGTAACCTAAGTACCTGCCTTTGGGCACTTGGTACCATTTCCTCTGTATCCTTACCAATGAATCGGTGACTACATCCCGCTGAAATGCTGAGGTCCGCCCCAGCAACTCCGAGCAAACATCACTGCAATGCACTCTCATGGCCTCAATACTCCTCAGTGCGCAACCTGGGGGGTAACACATAACGACCCCTACAGGTGACACTGGTCACTGCTTCACAGGGTACAGGGTCTGGGTGCGTGTGCAACCTTTGTACCAACTATCGCATCGCAAGCCCTTGCCTATGCGACTGTTGGACAGAGGAGGCGGAATTCTGATTGATCTCGGAGCATTAGCTAGTGGGTGGAAAAAGTCAAAAGGGTCAAGAGGACTTGATTTTTCCTTGCTGCAGGCCCCTTCTCTTTTACTTATGCCAATGCCTAAACTTATAAAAAGGGATTTTGGCCTTTGGTAGTTTAGCTCACTCAGCGGTACATGGAGGTAGAAAAGAGGAACACTGTCTCTTTAAATCTTCTGTTGGTTTATTTGACTGATGGCATAAACCAACATGAAGGGAAAATAAACACAGACCTTTAGGGCAAAACAGGAAAACAAAGATAACAAAATGCAGCAACACAGTCCGTACAATTGTGGGGAGCGGCCCGCTCTGAACCAACATAGGTTATGTCTTTCCTCCTCAGAACACAAACCACTGGAGATCCTCTCTCCAGCCCTGCTGAACCAACACTACCTCTGGAGTCCAACTATTTAGGCCCCAGACCACAATCTGGGGTGGAGATAAGGTGGACATCCTCCCACCTGTTCTTAGTGTGCTGGAGGAAAAAACTGTGGGATTTATATTACAGACGCCATTAAGTGTAGTGAAACATATCTCCCCTCCAGCACTTTACCAGTGACTTGGTCACAGGCCACACAGATAAATAAATAAAATATAATAAAAGAATAAAAATTATCACATATGTTATACAAAATCTCCCCCACCAAAAAAAAAATCAAATGAAGCAATAGTAATTTTTTTCTTAAAAAAGGTGTTGTAGCTCAGTCCCATTCACTTAAATGAAGCTGACCTGCAAAACCAGACACAACCTCAGACAAGTGTGGCGCTGTTTCTAGAAGAAAGCAGTGATAATTTTCCAACTTTCCACAAACTCTTTGAATTGGCCATGTAATACCCCTCACTAAGCAAGAAGCAATACATATTACGCTGTGTCCACAACAACCTCATTTCACAGCACTCGATAGGCAATCCTGAAGCCTCCAGCAAACAAGGTCAGCAGATTTTAGGAGCTTTAGAGATTTTTTTGCATGATTGCAACACAGCATAGTCACTATCTGCTCGCAGATCTGAAGCATTTGATAAGTGGGTCCATAACTGTTTCACTTGCAGAACATAAAACAAGTTGTCTGTGAGAATATAAACCAATAAACTTACTTTTGAGAAGTAAAGTTCACTTCTTTAAAAAGCTGTAATTGCGCTGACCCCGTGTCGTGGCAGGTCATCCTGAAAATTACATACAACTAAACCGGCTCAAAGAGGCAATTGATGAGATCTTCTCAAAGGAGGACATTAAAATTCCTATTTACTAATCTGCAAACTCATAAAATAGAATTGTCCTGGCAATGAGGAGCGAAGCAAGTGTGGAAGGATAAGTACGCGCTAAAATGTGCAATGAAAAGAGATACAATGTTATATAATGGAAGATCCTAACATGTAAATTATAACTTAAAACACGACTACACTGTGTGCAGAAATATTAGGTAAATGTGTATTTTGATCACATCATCCTTTTTATACATGTTGTCC
>VIAB01000263.1:272166-283570 GCA_009801035.1 Oophaga pumilio
TGTATCAAATATTTTCCCCACTCTTTCTATCTACCGATCTATTTATTTATCTATATATTGCATATTTATCACATATCTATAGATCTCTCATTTACAGCTTAATCTACTGTCTACCCATCTTGCATTGCTCTATCAATCTCATATCTATCATTATTTCTATCTGTCGTCTAAGTTATTAAATCTATTCCAAATTTAAAAGCAATAAAAACTGTGTGTTGAATTCAGTGAAATATTTACATTTATAAAAGCTATAATCTGTCTAAGTTAATAGAGATTATAAACATTGCAGTTCGGGGAATTTCTCCTACAGACCGTTCTGCTCCCAAGACTACATGAAGTCCCCCTATTACAATGGTCACTTCTCTTCCTTGCCTATGGTGTGCATAAAAACAAGATCTGACAAAAAGAAGAAAAAAAGAAAAACCTCTACATGGCTGTGAACTAATGTGTCATTGTGTCCAATAAATCAGCGCTAAATAAAGGGAGAAGAAAAAGCTGATCACATCGAGGAGGGCTCTCTGGGATGTATCAAAATATTACTCACACGTGGGTAGACTCTAATGGCCTATAGCCGACAAATACAAATTATTCTTTTATACAAAATCACCACTTGTGCGGCTCCACAATCCCTGTGTTCTGCAGGACAGACTGCACTCTGGTGCAGGTGGAGCAGCAATTGTATCTAGGTGCCACATTACGACTCATTTCTGCTAATAATTAACATTTAGAACAAAATATATTTTTTTCTAAAACAAAACTATCTTTATCTATATCTATCTATAGTCCTGTCCGAAAGTGTTGGCACTCTTGAAATTGTTACAGAAAATGGAGTATTTCTCCCAGAAAATTATTCGAGCTACACATGTTTTGATACACAAATGTTTACTTCCTTTGTGTATATTGGAAAAACACAAACAAAAGACAAAAAAAAGCAAATTGGACATAATTTCACAAAAAAAAAAAAAAAAAAAAAAAAAATGAGCCAAACAAAAATTGTCGGCACCTTTCCAAAATTGTGGATAAACAAAATTGTTTGAATCATTTATTGCTCATTCAAACTCACCTGTGGCAAGTAACAGGTGTGGGAAATATGAAAATCACACTGGAAACCGGGTAAAAAGGGGAGAAGTTGACGTAATCTTTGCATTGTGTGTGCTACACTAAGCATGAAGACCAGAAAGAGGAGAAGAGAACTGTCTGAGGACTTGAGAACTCAAATTGTTGAAAAATATCAACAATTTATTGGCTACAAGTCCATCTCCAGAGGCTTGTCAGTCACTGTCGGCAGGTGGAGAGAAGCCACATGGGACCCGCCTGTACCTTGGTCCCCGACGGCTATTAAAGGTATGTTTTTCTTTGAAACGTCACAACGTTTCAGATGCAACCATACATGGCTGTGATTATACAGCCAGTGCTGCACACGGTTTGGGCAGCATGTATCATCTGACAGGTTCCCTTTAATATAATTATGTAATACAATTACAGAGGTTGGCCACTTCTCTTCAGTAGACGTCCTGTCCTTATGATAGGCCATCGATCTCTAATCGGTATGGGTATGACCAGCACCCCTTCCAATCATCTGTTACAGGCGCAGGCAGCTGCCGGATGTTCTCACATGCTGCCGAAACACAGCAGCTCCATCAAAACTAAAAGTTCTCTAGATCCACCCCCTATTCATAATAAAACCCTGATGGTAAAAACCAACACACTGACCAAATACTAATGAAAATTAGTCTGGGTTCTTGACATATGAGAAAAAACAGACAGATTTGAATGATGCCTGTTGTCCTCCTATATATGTACCTGATGGTTTATCAGAATTGTCTAACTAGCTTACTTGTTTGGGGGCCTCCAAACATTTTATTGAGAGATTGTGTCGGGAGAAGGAGATATTGGGCATGTTGAATTTCAACGCCCAATCATTATGTTCTCAGTGAAGATAAGCCACCGCCAGAGGTGTCTGAGGAAGCTTATTAAAAATACATGCAAGCTCAATCGAACTGGGCATGCCAGTATAGCTGTTGGGTGTAGGGTGTATGGGCATCATTCGTCCCATCCAATAATTGGTACCCAGCTGCAATACATCGCTGTCCTTCTGTAAACGATGAAGGGGCCGTAGCATGTCTTCATATCGCTGATCAGTGGGTGTCCGGGGGGACTCACTCTCACCAATTGTACAATGATAACCTATCCAAAGGATAAGTCGGAATGTTTCTTAGTCTTGTAAAAAAGCTTTCGTCTGCTCCAGAATGCAGAATATTATTAGCTGTCATCCCAATGCCCTTGTGACACCACCCTAGAATTGACCCCAAAAAAAAGCTTTTTCATTGCTCGGAGCTTATGTGGTTAATACATAAGGATAATTCCAGGGTTTTCCCTGTAGGTCCAGAGGGCAAACAGAGAATGCCATGAAGTGTAAGCTTAGGCGCTGCAACATACTTGCCTGTCAGTCAACTTTCAGACAAAAGACGCGAACATCCAAAACTTCCATCTATGATGAGAAAAGCTCCATACTTACAAACCCAACATCTGAAGGAAACATCTGGAGTAAATATATCTTAAAGCCGTCCAGCTGACCTATTTATTTATTGCTTGTGACACTTCGCTTGGCAGCTGAAACCAAGTATAGAGCGTTGTTTTACCAGGCCCAGGGTACATAAAAGTAGAATGTGCTTCAATTACTGGGATAAATATTATGTGGGGGAAAATATTACATTCCATCTCCTTGTTTTTACTGAATGAGGCCAATACGGTATATCCAAATCGTATGCAGATCAACCAAAATCTTTCAAAAATCAGAATCACTGTATGTCATCTAGTTTATAGTATTGATATATATTAAATTACGATTCTGTAATCCAGTGTGAACACGTAGATATGTTACTCGCTCACTCATCCTTCGAAAATATGCATGTGTTTACATTAAGGCCCCAAACAAATTCCAGATTCATAATAGGGGACCAAAAGGCTTCTATGGGGCTCTACTTTATAAAGAAAGTTTTTGGCATGCTCCATGAAATGGCCTTGTAAGTAGTTATTAGATACAACACAAAAATTATGCAACACAGGACACCATATGGCAGAATATGGAGGGCCCACTGATCAATAGAAGCAGTGACCTCATGTGTTCTTACACAGTCGTATACACAGAGCTCAGGGGGAAATCTCATAATAGGTGGACCCCAGTATATTCCAGAATTTGTATGTGTAAAAGTGGAATAAAGTTAATGTGTACAAATCTATCATAGGGGTGAACATAGACATAAGTGGGTGTATAAAAATAAGGCACTGTGCCCTTTATTTTCCATTTGTTAAGGTGGTTATACACCTTAGAAATCTTTCAGCCAACAATATTCCATCCCTTATTCACAGGCACATTGGACTTGGTTAAGTATGCATGAGCTCTCAGTGGAGTGAGGGGAGCAATTTGCTGCTAAAGACCGCTAGCGTTTCTCCCATTACACTGTTGAAATCCAACAAGCATGACACTTCGTTCCTCATAAATCAACAGTATGGCTCTTCTTCTATTTTTGAAACCCAACATTCATGACTTTTCTTTACTCGTAATCTAACATGTATGACTCTTCTTTCCTTGAAATCTAACATATAAGACACCTCTTTCCTCAAAATCCAACATGCCTGACTCTTCTTTCCTCAAAATCCAACATGCTTTACTTTTCGTTCCTTAAAATCCAACAAGCCAGACTCTTCATTCCTCAAAATATTGACTGACTCTTCTTCTCCCAAAACCCAACATGCATGAATTTTCTTTACTCGTAATCCAACATGTATGACCCTTCTTTCCTTGAAATCTAACATATAAGACACCTCTTTCCTCAAAATCCAACATGGCTGACTCTTCTTTCCTTGAAATCCAACAAGCCAGACTCTTCGTTCCTCAAAATAATGACTGACTCTTCTTCTCCCAAAACCCAACATGCTTGACTTTTCGTTCCTCAAAATCCAACAAGCCAGACTCTTCGTTCCTCAAAATAATGTGCTTGACTCTTCTTCTCCCAAAATACAACATGCATGAGTCTTCTTTCCTTGAAATACAACATGCCTGACTTTTGCATCCTTGAGTGGTCCAAATGAAATCAGATATTTCAGTCAACATTGATCTAATGCCGCAAAGCTGTCTATAAATTAATGATGGCAAAGAGCTTTTCCTTCATAGCTCAAAGGCTCATTCCTGTGTAAATAATCAACCTCTTACTCCAACATCAGATGCTTGCATAACCTCACCTGCAAATATAGTGAAGGAAATTGCTAACGAAACTGCATATATTGGCCCTTAACCAGCGATGAGTGAATCGATCTATGGAGGACTGAGTTCAAGTTGAATTTTCTAAAGTTTGCGTTTCAAACAAATTATAGCATTTGGACATTTTATTCACGGTTCGCAAAAAAAAAATCTTTCCCACACTACTTAAGCATCAGAGACTGGGCTCACATAATTTTTCATTGCAGCGCGGGTCTCCCCATAATGCCTTGCAGCTAGAACATCTGGCGGATTATCATACCTTGTACATTGGTGGTCAGTACCTGGAGCATCACAGATCAGTGGTTCCCAGTGAAGCACAGTTTGTACAGCAGAGTTGTTTTTCATCTCTTGAATCCCTAGGTAAGTCTCTCTTTCCTGTAGAGTGTAAGCTCTTATGGTCAGTGGGGTACTCTCTCTCTTCTGTTTAGTGTAAGCTGTTACAGTCCTCAGGGTCCTCTCTGTTTCCTGTAGAGTGTAAGCTTTTATGGCCAGCAAGGTCCTTTCTCTGTCTCTCATTTCCTCAAGCTTATTTTCCTAGCACTTACAAGCTTTCTAATATTGAGATTTGCGCAAATTTATTCTCTGCAAATCGAATTTTGGGGGAGAATTTGGCAATGTCTGCGAATTTGAATTTCAAAACATCCGCTCATCTCTACCATTGACTTTATCTACAGTTAGAGAATATTCTTCTAGGTAGGGTGCCTGTGAAATTCTGCAGTAGGAATCTTCCCCTATGGCCACTGTCCTCTGCTGTGCTCCATGTCGGGATTTACTAGTGGTCTGGCATGCTTCAGTGATATCATCTGTCTAGGCCTACGAAGACTCTCAACTTTGTCTTGGTATTAAGACTCCTAGTCCTGTGTTAGTTTAGTGTGTTCCACCTTCTCTTCCTAAACTGCATCTACCTTAGTGACCCTGCACATCTGTTTTGCTGGTTAACTTCTACAATCCTTCTCCTTATTTACTTGTCTGTTGCAGTAAGCCATATTCACTTGTTGGACTCTGTCCATATTGAACATTCGTGGTTGCACTTCACAAAACTCTGTGGTTTGTCGGCTTACCTCGGTGCTGCATTGAACTTGACGTATCTTCCTTCAACTGCTATCGTGTTCCTATGCTGTCTAGTGTGCCAAATCCTCGGTCCACACGTGCATTCCTGCCTGCTACTCCAATGCCTGGGGTCTACATGCCCACCTGGACCTGAGACAGTGGATCCACCTCAGTAGATAAGCCTAACACCTGGAGATAGTATACACCACAAGCTGAGGGTCACAGCACAGCAGTGGAGCTCATTACTGCACATGCTCGCAAGCCACTGTCCTAAGAACATTCTTCACAAGTCTCTTTCGTTTCTTCTTTCTTATTTATTTCATACTGAGAACATGCCATAAACTTAAGCCCTTTTAAAAAAAAAAAGTCTACATTACACAAGAAAATTATTTCCAATGATTCTATCAGTTTAGACCATCCTTAAAAAAATGCAATCCTTTTTATTGCAGAAAAAATAGCTCAAGAATTAAAAGAAGACCTGCCTATAAATAGCTCCCAATTATCTACTGATTTAGGCAATTTTTATGCTAACTGCTGGGCCTCTCCGTTTTAATTGCCAGGGGTATACAAAGATGGTCGGATAGGTGAGAGGTCGAGGCTCTGAACACTGGCAGGTGTAATAACAAGGAGATGCTCTTTGTAAAGGAAATGCAAACAAGGGCTTTGCCTGAGGACAAGGAGGCCCAGACCTCTTACGTGCACATTCCTGTGATTGACAGTTGTGACACCGTGTCAAGGGTACGGTAGTTGGGGCACTTTTCAGTACTTTAGAAAGCTGAAAGCTGAGAAAGAGTTTAACAGTGGATGTGATCTTCTAGCTGACACGGCAATGCATCCTGTAAACAATGGCGTCAATAGGCGATTGTCTAGTGACAAAAATACGACCAACGAAACGGGTGATTTTCAGGCCACTTCATCACCTGCTCTGTGCACAATTATTTTTTTTATTTTAACCATTTACACATCTGTCATCATAAGCAAACACACAACCCTCTACTAATCTTATAATTATTTCTAGGATAACCGGTGGCAGACAGACAAGAGAGGGAACTTTACCTTAAACGTCAAGAAAATATGTTCAAAATGCAGAAAATTTGTGTTAATCAACTTGAGACGAGCAAGAATCTAAGCTATGAATATAAGTAGCATGGATCCAGAATTTCGTAATACCAAAGATCAAACTGCGTTATTGCTACCACTTTCTAGACAAGTCAAGCAAACTTTATAAATCTATGCAAACTATAATCTACACTCTGTCTTTCCTTACATTATTGGGAGCACCATTGATTGAATCGCTATCGACATTTGAAGTCTTACATTGGGAAGATCTCGATGGGATAAATGTGCCCAGATAGGGCAGTACCATAAGGAACAAGACAGACGTGAGGGTCATGATAACGCTCACCTGTAAGTGTGGTATAAGAACACAACACCTCTACAAGCCTGATTTGCCATAGCTGCAGCCCTGTGGCTGCAGGAGTGTATCGTCTGCATAGTACTTAGGCTAAGCAGAGATTATCACAATTTCCAGGCTACACTCACAGAAAGGATGAGATCCTGATAGTATAATCAAGGTGTTTTATTCACACCAATGTGTTTCGGCAGCTTTCTCTAGGTGTCAAACCAAATGTGACATTTGTTTTTTTTTTACCTTGAGAAAGGCACCGAAACGCGTTGGTGTGAATAAAAAAAGACATTGCTTATACTCTTCAGTCTCATCTTCTCCATTAGTGCAGCCCACACATCATGATAATCTCCACTTTGCAAAAGTGTCCCTTTGGCATATGTTTAGGTGGTATGTGTTGGTACACTTTTTTTTTTACAACAAGTAGTCTAAATTTGGTAATAACAGACTATTTTACAAATTAGTGATACTGATAGATGTCTAGTAGATGTAGGTCCCACTTCTGAAACCCAGACCAATCTCTAGACCAAAGACCTGCAACGTGGACACATGTTGTGAATTGGTTTGGGATGAGTTCTGAGCGGAGGCTCCCTCTGGTGGTTACAGGCGGTGCTATTGAGGATTGTGAGGACTGGGTGTCAGGTGCCACGGATTGGTCTTATATAAGGGAGTCATTTCCCCATCAGGCTTGCCGGTGATCAATTGTTCTGGTCTGAATCCTTCTTTCCAGTTTCCCTTGTAGCCTGCTGTGTCAAGTCTGCATCTCCTGCTTCCAGATAAGACTTTTTCTTATTTTGTGTTTTTGCTTCAGTTTTGTATTTTGTCCTGCTTTTCTGTGGGGACCTTCTGGTCCCTTCTGGGGGCTTTTGCCCTCTCAGTTTTGTACAGCCACTGATGTAATTACTTTTGCTTTTTCCAGTTTTTTTCAGTGGCTGCTTTTTTTTCCTTTTTTGCACCAGAGAGCTAATTTAGGTGGCAGAGGTCGTGTGACCTCAGGTGATTTTGAAATTAGTATTGTTGGTTTGTTTTCAGGGTTTTTAGAGATTGCAGTAAGTACCCTTCCTATCCTTTTCTATTTAGTTAGTTTGGGCCCCAGCGTTTGCTCATACTATTTTCTTACTGTGTTTGTATTTCCTCTTGTCTAACCGCCATTACATGTTTGGGGGCTTCCTATTGACTTTGGGGTTCTGCTCCGGGGCAGATAGCTTTCCTATTTCTATCTGTAGGTATAGTTAGTTTCTCAGGCTGTGACGAGGCGTCTAGGACCATCGTAGGAACGCTCCACGGCTGCCTCTAGTTGCGGTGGTTAGTCAGGGTACTGCAATCTCATAGTTTCCAACTTCTCTGGTGTATTGCCTTTTTTCCTGCACTCCTCAGTTACCGAAACATAACAGACACATGGTGAAGTGGCAACTGGCCATTGAATCTAGGAGAACAATGAAGCAAACCTAGCTGTTTCCATTGCTCCATCTAGATGCCGTGTCCACCTTACACTTCAGGATGGGGGATGAATGAGAAAGGTGAGGGTCTAAGAAGTGGCACTCAAATCATTCAGACATTTATGGCATGTCTACTTGATATTACATACATTTCTAAGTTAGGAACATTCCTTTAAACCTTAAGCAAGTCTATTACTTTGATATTAAGGTTGGTCAAACCCATCAAATGACTCTCAGCCAAACAATTGTCTCCTGACTTTCTCATATACATGCATGATCGGCTCTTCTGTAGGGGAAAAAAAGGATCGGGCATGTTGAAGTACTATATGCTTGATTTATTTTGCACCCCACACTTGAGACCAGGGAAAGTCAAATTACATACAATATATACATTGTATGGGTTATCCTGAGAAAATCGGGGTGTTCAAGTGGCGATCAAGTTTTGTGTATCACCAGATCATTTGCAGATCTAGTGTCCCACACGTGGATTGGGAACAAACCCACTGTGCCATGATCTCGGCTTATCCAGGCAGGGCGTAGCTAAGCGGCTACCTGGTGTTCACTAGAGCTCCTGATGGTGGAGTTAGGATTGTGCTGCAGGTAACCTCCAGTACCACTCCTGGGCAGTCCCCGATATTGCAGCTGCTGACCCCTAGGATCAGGATCGCAGTCATGGACACAGACTCAGTGTCACTGGCAGGACAGGATTCAGATACTGGTTCTGGTTCAGAAAGTGCTGATTCTGAAATACAAGACAGGACGGACACTAGTACTGGTTCAGGTGTCGTCAGAGTTATTTCAAGCTCAAGTACCGCCGGAGTGGCTGCAGGTTCAAGTACAGCTGATGTGGCTACACGCTCAGGTACAGCCGGTTTCAGGTTCAGACAACACTGGTCTCAGGAGCAGGTTCAGGTTCAGGAAACACGGGTTCCAGGAACAGGTACTGGTTCAGACAACATGGGCTTCAGGGACAGATTCTGGTTCAGACAATATGGGTTTCAGAAATAGTTTCTGGGTCAGACAAGGCTTTCAGGAACAGATTCTGATTCAGACAGCAGGGAAACCGACTAGTTTCACAACACTAACTCAATGACGGTGGGAAGGCATTGCTCAGGCACCTCCCTACTGGGGAGCATGCCTTATATACTTGATGCCTCCCAGATATTGGCTGGGGGCATGTCCAAAGTGCGCTCACTGCACCTTCAAAAATCGGGGAGCGCGCTTTGGGAGACCTGCGCAGCATGCGTCGGGACAGGAAGACACAGCAGTGAATGGGGACACTGCCATACAGCCAGGACATTGAGTTTCTCGGCGTCCGTACTGAGAGGAGGGAGCGAGACCACGCAGGGATGCCGGCATTGATTTAACATGTAGTACATTTAATGTGATCAATTGTCTACCTAGCCAAACATAATTACAGTAGGCAGATGTGAATTTTTTTCAATAGGTTCTCAGATAAAACCTGCATCCAGTGCCAAATGTCATAAACATGATATGTCTTACCAATACATGTGGTGGTTGGGGCTTTCCAGCTTCCAAACTAATGACAAATTACTATGGTCTTCTTTGCATGGAGTACGTCTTCTAAAGCGTCCTACAACTAAAGCTTTGTGTTAATTCATACCCTGTCCGATCCATGGGGTTTTTCATACAATTGTTACCATGATTTCTGCTTCCATTGGTTGGAAATAAAGCACTTTATAGTTCAATTTATCACACATGGTTTGCACCATAATCTCGTCGACCTTTATCACTTTACCAAAAGAACTGTTGTATAGATCACACTTCCCCCAACTTGTGTTCTTTACAAAAGGACCTGGCAGGCGAGCAACCATTAAAACTCAGACCTGTCAAGCTGCGGTAACAAGAAGTTTTAAGAAATAAATTTTCCTTTCATGGACGATAGAGAAAAAAAAAACAGTTTAAGATCTTTAAGCATACATAGCCAGATAATCTTAGACAATATGACCAGAGCAACATGAACAATCATTTCGGTTGAGTATGTATGGTCATTGAATAAAGCATTGTCCATGAATGTCCACTGTACTGTTCTAACTGAATTTTAGTACAACCTTGATATATGACATACAGTATGAAGATCTGGAGACATCCCAAAATTTTCTTAAAACTGAGCAGGATGATGTTGCTGATTGTCTCAAGGATGGAGGAGAACTTTCTCAGACTCTCATGTAGTTTGCTCAGCATGGTTTTTCTCCTAACATATTACAGGACAACTCAGTTCTGTTGGCGACTGTCCACAGATTTGATTGATTTAGAAGCGAGTTGAAGCTTGGGTTAAAAAAAAAAAAAATTTCTCCATCCACAGCTTTCTTATTCAGCATTGAAGGTTTAAATATAGTGATGAACTTTTGGCATTTCATACACATTCCTTGTAGGAGAAGTTCTCCCAGGTTCTTGTGTGATGATTGATTTGTGGGATAATAACTCCAATACCTTCTCTGAAACAATAGGCATCACACAACTAGCTCAATACACCTCTTGTCTTATTATTGGGAGAATATTTGGGTTACAGAACATGAACAGTACCAGGTGATTAAAGGGAATCTGTCAGCATTATTTCACCCCTCAAACTTTTTGTATTGCAAAGACAAGTCCATCCATACATTTAGATAGCCAGTTTGTTACTGGGAAATCACTGTGTGAATAAACATTTAAATGAAGCTGAAGTGCTTTGGGCCTGACAAAGCACTTCCCAAGCCTTGATTCACCGCCTAGCGCTGCCCTCTTTGGCTTGACTTACATCTCCTTTGCTTGAAGTCACACAGCAAAGGAGTTGTCAATCAGGCAGGAGAAGGCGGTACAGGGCGGAGAATAGAGCAAGAGAGAGATAGACCTTTGGGAAGTGCTTCACCTAAAGCACTTCAGTCTCATTTGCATATTTATTGAAACTGTGATTTCTCATTAACTCATTGGCTAATTACAAGTATAGAATTTTCTTTGCAAGAGCTACGTGCAGGTAAAAACAGTTTGGGGGGTGATGAAATCGAGCTGACTGATTCCTTTTGAGCATGTAATAGATTTTATATATTTGGACTAGAGGTGAACTGTTCACACCTAGATTTATTTTCTTGGTTTGTTCTTGAGATTATAGAATAGTAAAGCTGGCCATGGACATTAAATAGTTGTCATCTAAACACTTTTGAACCACATCTATTACTCTTGACCTACTTACTCGCAATACAAGCTATTTTATTATTATTATTATTATTATTATACATTTATATA
>VIAB01000263.1:298272-312877 GCA_009801035.1 Oophaga pumilio
GACTATTGGTATCTTTTTGTTATTTATTTATATTCGTATTATTTGTTAGCACAATATTATATACAGCTATTTTTTCTACAAGTGACACCAATTTTTCTTGTGTATTTCAAGTTTTACAGCCGGCACATTGCAATCAGGCGGGTAACAAACTCTTGGCATTCACCCAACCCAGACACGTCCATCAGATGCCAGATAGAGAAGTGTGATCCATCACTCCATACAACACGTTTCTACTGCTCTAGAGTACGGTGGTGACGACTTCACACCACGCCATCAGACGCTCGGCATTGTGCTTGGTGATGTAAGGCTGCATATAACTCCTAGACCAAGAAAACCCAATTAGATTTCTAAAATTTCATCCACATGCAATGGATTTTTTCATTGTGGAAACTGCTGTGCCATACAATGTTTAGAATGTCAATTCTGTCAGAGATTGTTTGCAGATTTGTTCTTCTCTATTAACTTCAGTGGAGAGGAAAAACACCAGTGAAATCTGCAAATAATCTAGTTTTGCAGAATTTGCTGTGGGTCACCTGGTTAGAAAAATCTGCAAGTGCTTATTTCAGACCAAAACTTTGGGGCCGATTTCTCAAAATGTTTATTCCAGAAAACTTGAGCAGAGCTGCAAAATTTGTCATGCCACTTTCAGGCAGCTCCTCCAAAATGGGCTGAGCTGTGGAGGAGGTGAGCAGGATGGGGCACCATCCCACACTCTAAAGACATACCGAAAGAGTATTTAGATTTTGAGCCCAAATGGGGACATTGACGATGAGGTCTCTAAAGCGCTGCGGAATATAGGCAATCTAAAAAAAAAAGTTACATTGGGTTTTTCAATAGTGGTGAAGTGTGGTGCCAGCTCAACACCTCCGAATTATAGCTCCTATTCATTGAAACAATTTTGCCAAAATTCCATATTTGCAATTTTTGGCAGTTTCTCTTAGATCCACCAAACTAGGCAGAGCTAGGGAGGGACTTCAGGACAAGCTGTGGTGTTCCTTGCACCAGAAATCTTATTCCAGTCAAGAAACGAAGTAAGAAGTCTGGTTTGGTGCACAAAGGTCATTAGATGCTCCTGATTCATTAAGACGTTTGCTCCTCTTTATGATTCATAAGCATCTGACTCTAACATGTCCCTTCATCAAGACCGGCAAGAAAATTGTTGGTCTTGATGAATCGAGATTCGAGACCTTTATGCTCTAGTAAATACAGAAAATAAAGCAAAAATAAGCCTGACATATTACAGTCTTATTCCCCTTTAAATACATATCTGATCTCATAACTTACACATTTCATTCCAGGTCCATATAATCTATATTTACAGAGCATGAAGTGTTCTACCAATGTACAAATTGCCCCACAATGGGGCCAGTTTCTTCATAAAAGTGCTACATTTAATATGTCAAGTGTACCACTAGACATATGGAAAGAATAATATCAGGGTTCTAAACGCAGCAATGTTTGAAAGTTGTATGGAACTAATGTACTATAAAACTTGTATGAAAATTGGAATTGTAAACTTAGAAATGCTCTCAGATTTAGTGGTATATTTGACAAACAAACAGCTGAATCCAATATAACCAACCCTCTCTCCATGTTATATTTCCCAAAAAATGCAAGATCCTCTAATCTGGAGTTAAAGGGTATATATTATCAGAAGACGACATTGATCTTATAATAGGAGATCACTACAACTTAGACCAGTGTTTCCCAAACTCCAGTCACCGCAGCCTCCAACTCGTCATATTTTCAGGATTTCCTTAATATTTCACTTGTGATGGAAATATTATTAAGGCATCAGAAACTGCCACAGGTTCTCATACCTGTGCAATACTAAGGAAATCCTGAAAATATCAGGTGTTGGGGACCTTGAGGACAGGGTTAGACAGTGGTCGGGCAAACTCTTACTCTTCCCACAGCTGTCTCTCAAGAATCCTCTAGACATTTGGCCAAGCTTGCATGTGCTTTTCATACATGAACCAGAGTAAGCCACCAGACATCTAGAACAGTGGCTTATTTCCCTTGGAAACAAATGAATCGGGAGTCGTAATTTAATATGTCCAATCTTTCTGTTCTATGAGGGGAGTAAGGAGCACCCCAAGCACATTAGATGGTTGGCTAGTCCTGCCGGAAAGTTACAAAAGTTACACAAGGTGAGATGTTCCACCAATACCTTTGGTTTCCATTTAACTTGTTCGACTGGTCATCGTTTCTAGTTCACAGTGCTAGCCATGTTATTGGTTCAGGGGGCCACATCTGACCCAAAGGTAGAGGAACAATCTTCTTTGAACAAAACTTGGCTTTTTGGCACATCTCCAGCACAATGATTATTATTCCTTTTCTACTGTAAAAAGCAAATGTATTCAATGTCATCTCCACACTTGCTAAGCCTCAAAAAAGGAATGCTCCTTGATGATTTTTCATGGTTTGGCTTTCATGCCAACACAGTGGAGAAATAGAAGGCCGTGGCCTGTGATAAGCACATTTTTAAATTCTAAGGCCTAGGGCAATGTCCACATCTTTACATGGGGTGCCAAAAAAACTCCTTCCATCCACTATCCAAGAAAATCTGAGTTACATGTTCTTGTATTCTTGTATAAATAATGAACTATTTGAAGGTCATGATCTTATTTCAATATATCCAATGGGAATTGCGTGAGAAGAGATGAATTATTCAACACAATGTTCTGTGATCATTGTTAAAATTGGTCGTTTTTCCACAGGATCCCAAGTGAACCTACTCTGCTACCTTGGCTCTGCAACATTACACAGTGCAAAATAACACAGTGATAGAAATCCTTTTATAACATTCTTAAAGCTGAAACTGAGTACCTCCTCCAATTGGTGCAGCTCTGCTGATTCCAGAGCCGCTTTTCTTTTTCTTCTGTGCCCCTCAGTTCCAAACTTATGTTCCCAGGTATTGTGAAAATTTTCCCTTCAACCAACATCTCTCTTTGTGTTTTCTTCTCTGAGGCTGGCCAATCAAAACATGGCCACACCCACAAAGAAGTTCTAAGGTATACGCCCAGTTCGTTGAAGGGGAAATTTGCATCTTTATTCCATATGGGAGGGGCTCAGAAGAAAAGGGAAAAAAAACTGTTGTCTCCTTTTTCCTAAATATCAATAACTTCCTGTGAAGGTGACTACACAATAGCTATGGTCACTAATTTTTAATTATACAACCATACGGAAAGACGACTCTCAGGACGCATTGTATAAACCAGCAGGAAAATGGAAACAACTCAAGAAATGGAGGTACTGTATTATTTGCAAAAACCCATTGAGTAGGAGATAAGATCGCATAGACATGAGATTAAAGTTGGTCAAACCTGACAATATCAGTGTGATCAGCCACCCATCTACTACGTATAGGGGCCTTTGGACTTAAAGGGAACCTCGTCATCAGGTTTTACCATTATAAAGTACTGCCACCATCTTTACTTCCTGTTTTCCAGTATTCTTGGAATATGCATACGAATCTACAACCCCCTCTGCACAGCCCCACAAAGATCTTTTATATAGACCCCATATGGCCCACTCTGGTCTTGATCTGGTGCCTTTTCCTCTGGTTGCAAATGCCGTCCTCCTTCCCTGCTTCATATGGGGATGACGCGTCCTACGTCAACCACACTGTGTCCCCTCCAATCGCTCTCCTGCAGGGTAGAGAAAACTACAGTAATGCTCATGCACCTGTAAAAGGCCAAGGAGTTTCGATGACCCAGAAGTAAAGCTGGCGCATGCGCATTACAACTCTTCGCTCTGCCTTCAGTAGTGCAGAGAGAAGTACACCTGCACAGGAGCGCAATTGGAGGACACTGTGTGGATGACGTAGGACGCGTCATTCAAATAAGTAAAGCAAGATGACGACAATGGCTGGACCAATACTAGAGACGTCCAATGGACTGGACTGCGCCATATGGGGGTATTATAAAATATATTTTTGGGGGCTATGCAGAAGGGGTTTCAAACTCATGTACATCTACCTAGAATACTGTAAAACTGGTGTCAGTTCCCTTTAACCCGACTGATAAAGTCAGGATAGATAAGGGTTGGACAGTCTGTATTTAATCGACTGTCCATTTGTTTTCCTTAAAGATAAGTAGCTGTCATAATTGGCTGGCAGATGCTATCCTCCCTATAGAGAACACATGATGACTTGTCTGTGCCAAATATTCAGGTGTGTGGGAAAGTTGGGGGAGGTAGTTTTTCGGCCAATGAGTATGGACAGTTTTAGGACGTAATCAAGAACAATAACCAATTCATCTACTACCTTTGTAAAATACAACACAGGCTTGATTTTCCAAAGTACTTGATATTTCCAATGAAGCCCTATAATTCATCAACGTTCTCTTTTATCTACTCTACAGAAAAGGTTTTTTTTTAAAAAAATTCCTGTATTAAAGACAATTGTATCCATCACTTTCTTACATTGCCTTTTGCCTTTAGGCCCTGAATAATCATTAAAATGGCATTTTGGGTCAAATATTCATGAGTTGCCAGAACATCAGCATTTTGGAGGTATTCTACTAAGTATAAAGGAAGGAGAATGGTGAATACCCTCAAGGAAATAATTTAGGGAAAGAGAAGCAAACAGATAAATGAGCAGGACCCTCTGAGAAGAAGCTGAAAAATCTAACAGATGACTGTCAGGGAGACTAGGTTGTAAAACAGGGCCATTAAAGCACAATTTGTATGAGATTGTTCTCCTGAGTAAAGTTTACCTATAGCTCACTGCAAACAACATGAAAGGAAGGGAAGGCTTTCAACAGATGTTCAGGTCTTTTCTCTAGTCTCCACTTTGGTTCTAAGGACATTGGAAAAACATTGAGTGACATGTTTTAAAGGGGAACTGTCAACTGGTGCAGGGTTTCTCCTATATTATCTAGAAAAATATCAATTAACCAAATGGAAAAAAGTCAGCCTTTCCCTGTATTATTTGTCTTTGATGGCGTGGTAAGGCAGGCACCATGCTAATTACTCCAAATGGCATGCAAAGTCTATCCTGTCGCTCTACTGCCATCCTAACCGCCATTAGCTATAATGACAAATAAGATAGATGTGGCAGGATCCAAGAGGTGAAGAAAAGTCAACTTTGGTCTTCCTGGTAGGCAAATCAAAGATGGACAACCTGTAAGTTATCTGGATGCTAAAAGGGGTTGCCCAGGATTAGAAAAACATGGCTGGTTTCTTTCAGACCCAGTGCTACCCAAGACCATGGGTGGAGCGTGCTGTTGTAACTCATCTTTGTTCACTTAAAAAAAAATGGTGATTGGCAATAGAGATGAGCGAATTTGTTCGGATTCGGCTCTGAATACAATCGGAATCGAATATTGTTTTTGCAATATTCATCGAATACAGCCGAACGTCATTAGAGTCAATGGGAGTAGAAATTACCGAATATGTTTGGAACCAATCATAAGACATACATTCGGCACAAATATTGTTCGAATATCTCAAAATCAGATTCGGGGCCAAAATCAAAACAAATTCGCTCATCTCTAATTGGCAACACCACAGACACAACCCATGGTCTGGGGTAGCCCTGTTTCTAAAAGAAAGCCACTATGTTTTTCTAATCTTGAACAACCCCTTAAAAGAATGAATTTCATTTTTACTTCTAAAACATGTTAGATGATAACATTGTAAGTCAGTAAGTAAAGACCCCAACCCTGAGCACTGCTGGATCCACAATCTGTAGGTTTCATCCATTTATCATAAAAATCACAGGCATTTTCTAATAATCTGGGTATTGGATATTAATTTTTATCAATACAATAGATGGCAAAAAGAACAAACAAATCAACTTTGGAACAAATCAATCAAGACATGTCACTCAAAACAAAGATCACCACAGCTTGATTATTTGGACATATTATATGAAAAGAGCAATCAATTGAGAAGAACATCATGGTCGGAAGAAGGAACAAGGTGAAGAGGAAGACCAGGAACCCGATGGCTTGATACTATCAAAATAACGGCGGAGGAGACTCAGGTGGACCTATCTAGGCTTGCACGAGATCGATCTTCCTACAGATCGTTCATCCATCAAATCACTATGGCTCAGGATCGAGCAGAAGGCCATTAGAAAAAAAACATCAACAGGGGTTTTAAGGAGCCATCACAGCTACTGCCAGCTCTGAGTTGTCAAAGCAGAAGAAGCTGACACAGTGGGCACAATAACTCAATGTATGTGCCCAATACACCACATGGAATGATCAGGGTTCAGTACAACAAAGAATGTAATCCAAGAGGAAAAATTGAAGACATGGTATGTAACTTGAGTGTGGTGCCAATTTTCTGGTTTTCTCTCTTTATAAAACAACTATTTTTACACTTGTTTTTTTGTATATTTAATACAATTTCAGGTTTTATACTATTATAATTCATTGTCTATATTTTTTTGTCTTCGTTTAAGTTCTGAGTTGTACAGATTTGTATTACGGTACCCAAAGAAATGTATTGGTTCATGCCACGTACATTCATGTATCTCGGATGGGGTACTATAGAGGGATTTTCATCTAAAAACATTACTTCCGTGCAAGAATACCTCTGTACAACATGGAAACACTATAAGGCTGCACATGGAATATTTACAACTCCACAGAAGTCTATGTGCTAATGTGCAGGCTCCATACGCTCAGTTCTACCATGTGCTTGGTGCCCTATACGTAACAAATGACATTTTGTCCAATAAAGTAGATTTAATATGTAGACTAAAAATTGTTCTTACCCAACAAAATAAAACTGGAACTTTGGTTTGCTGGAGCTGTTATGCCCAAATCCCCTCCTCGTCATCCTGGATGATTCATGTGAAGATCCGCCAAGGTGTTAGCAGAGGAATGCAGAGAAGAAAGATACGTTACAAACAAACAAACAAAAAGCCATTCGGCTGCAAAAGTTAGTAACCAAACAAGGCTTCTCATGCCCAACACAAACACAACATTTTTTTTTCTAGTTACCCCCTTTTTTTCCTAAGATTGATAGTGTTTTGTAACTTCAGACTCAGCTTCAAAGATGTTTATGCGACATCAACGAGAGGATTGGATTCAAGATAAAAAAAAAAATAAAACACCTGCCCAAAAATAATGACCAAAAGAGCCAACGTGCACATTATCGGAAAAGTTCTCCTTTGTTGTCTATCTGCCGCAGGGCAGAGGGGGGGTG
Organism: Oophaga pumilio; assembly: GCA_009801035.1. Lineage (NCBI taxonomy): Eukaryota > Metazoa > Chordata > Amphibia > Anura > Dendrobatidae > Oophaga > Oophaga pumilio. Next base: position 305,434 of record VIAB01000263.1, read on the forward strand.
GAGAAGACTGTTTTGTGAAAGAAAAGGGGCAGCCTTGTCATAAAGATCTCGTTGACAAACACTTAACCTTAATTCTCCATCCCAGCTTATGTTTAATGAGCAATGCCCTGCCTTGATCCCAGCAGAGTGTTTAAGCTGGGGCCCATCTGATGGAGAATACAGATGTGCCACTTCACTTCCCCGACTAGTCAGAATGGGTAAAATATTTAGTGTCAATGTTTTACGGCTCTAAATACGCATAATGAAAACTCCTACCGAAGGTATAGTAATACATCAACCCCCTACAAAGAACAATGTCATCATTAGGTAATTGATTTGTTAACATTTCTAGATATAGGAGAAAGAAATTTGGAGGTAAACACAAAATTGAAGAATAGCTTTTTTTTTTATAGAAAAGCAAGAAAGCAAAAATTTGGAAAAAATTAAATATTCTCATGTCCAGCTTTACGTTGTATCAACAAATCTCCAATCTACATATAATATTCATTTACAGAAGAGTTATTACAGTGTCTTGAAAAAGTATTCATACCCAATCAACTTTTCCACTTTTTTCACATTACACCAGCAAACTTAAATGTTTTTTTTATGGGGATTTTATGTGATATACCAACACATAGCAGTAAAGTATTCGTGAACGGTAAAGCAAATGATACATGGGTTTTCTAATTATTTTAAAAATATAAATCTGAAAATTGTGTCCTGCATTTGTATTCAGCCCCCTTACTCAATACTTTATGGGACCATCTTTCGCTGTAATTATTGCTGCAAGTTTTTGGGGGTTTGTTTCTACCAGTTTTGCATAGTTAGAGGTGACATTTTTGCCCGTTCTTCTTTGCACACTCACTCAGTCAGATTGTCTGGAGGCGTCTCTGAACAGTAATTTTCAAGTCTTGACACAGATTCTCAGTGGGATTTAGGTCTGCCCTGTGACTGGGCCATTCACACACATGAATATGCTTTGCTGTAAACCATCCATTGTAGTTCTAGCAAAATGTTTAGGGTCATTGTCCTGTTGGAAGGTGAACCAACGCCCCTGTCTGAAGTGTTTTGCAGCCTCTAACATGTTTTCCTCCAGGATTGCCCTGTATTTAGCTACATCCATCTTCCCATCAACTCTGACCAGCTTCTTTGTCTTTGATGAAGAAAAGCCTCCCCACAGCTTGATGCTGACACCACCATGTTTGACAGTGGGAATGGTGTTTTCAAAATAATGTGCATTTCTAATTTTCCTCCACATATAGCCTTTTGCATTTAGCCTATAAAGTTCTACTGTGGTCTCATCTGATCAGAGCGCCTCCTTCCATTTGTCATGTAGGGGACAGTATTCATTCCCACCCTCCCTACACATGCATGGTATGGTTCAGATGGCATGGCAAGGCCTTATTTTCCCTCTAGATCAAAAGGATCAATCCTTTTCTCTCCCAGACTGTCAGGACAGAGTCAAGAGGCCCCAAGACAAATAACAAAATCAGCTGAACCTGTATATAGGCACCTTAAAGAGGTGTCCCTTTTCAGCTAACTTAACACCCAAAGGCTCAGTAAAGCGTAAAAAAAAACACCTGAGTTTTTCTTATCCTCACCAGGTCCATCGCTGCCTCCCAGTCTTTGTTGATTTGCTGCAGCAGTGACATCACATCAACAGCATGATGTCACTGCTGCAGCAAATCAACAAAGACTGGAGGGCAAGTAAAGCACAGGGTTTTTTTTTACACCAAGCCTATGGACTGAAGTTAATTTTAAGGGGACATTAGAGTACACTTATAGCTAAGCGGTAAGGGCTTTGCCTGAAGATGGGATCATTGACTGTTCCTAAACTCAACCAGCCAAATTGTGAATCCAGCTCTGGAGTATAATAGAGACTGGATCAGTACAGGATAAGTTATGTAATGTATTTACAAAAGTTACAAAACTTTTTATGTAGAATGTTCCTATAAGAGGCATATATTCAGTTTGCTGACCATATGCTCATGTGTGACTTACAAGACGTTTTAGCACTGAGGCCCAACAAGGGTCTAGTTACTGCTTTAGTTAATGTTTTTACCATAGAGCCCAGAGTGGAGATAAAACGCTTGTTAACTAGGCCTGTTAGACTGGCGTCCTAAAATTGCAGACTGTCGCCCACCTTCAGACTGGAGCCATACTGCAAATAACTGTTTTTTGGATTTGTTTGTTGATTTTTTCATTTCCTACTTTATATTTATTGAGCTTTTATATGTTTCTCATTGCTATTCCGACAGCGTGCGGCACCCACATCAGAAGTAATAAATGTCATTTCATAGATCGTAGATGGACTTCTGGCTTATATTATTTTTCAGCGATTTAAATAAAAATATATCAAACTTCAATTATCCTTATTACAAAAATTTGCCAATTTCACTTCCACTAAGTCATGTCTCTTTATCAGGATTTATCCAGGTCGGGGAAGGGCAGGACAAGCTTTCCCGATGCCCACGGCAAAAATCTGCCGCTATTTATTCACTCCTTCCATTCTGCCCAAGGATCAATTTTCACATTATAGTTAAGAACAAGAACAGGGATGTAAGAAAAATTTCATCATGAACCCGAATCCTCAATAATTCCTTCAAATGTACTACTCCTGCATAAAAGTTAAAGGGGTTGTCTGAGATTAGAAGCAGATGTCTGTTTTTTTTTATCCCAGAAACAGCGCCACTCGCATCCGTTGGTCGTGTCTGGTATTGCAGCTTAACTCCCTCTAGTGGCGCTGCAGGTAAACGTGTGCGGCACTTGTTTTTCTCATGCTTTAAAAAATAGTTTCCAAGTTTTTTCTGCCTTCTAAACAATAAAAAAAACAGAAAACTTTTTGATACAGAGATGGCATCTGTGAGCTTTCTTTCATGGACCCATTGATTTCAACTGGCGATTTTCACTTGTATGAAAATCAGACATGTCTGCTCTTTTTTTCTCTTCTATATAAACCCAGACCACAAAAAACACAGACATGTGAACAGCCCCAGAGACTATGATGGGTACGTGTTCTATCTGAAAAAAAATGCTAGCTTACTCTATGTGTAGTCCACATGAGCTATTTTTTACACAGATGTGAAGTCCACGGGAAAGAAAATTTGCAGAACATGCAAGCCTGATCTGATTTATAAGCCAGACTAGCGCTTGTGAATAGCAGACACGGCTCCTGCACTATACCAGGTTGCACAAGCTGCCAGTCAAATTTACCATTTGGGGACATGACTGCTCTGATACATTCAATTGCCCATGTGAACATAGCCCAAGGCTTCATTAAGAGGTCAGTTTTTCAAATATTCATGTTTTTCAAGGATAGCACACCTGTTTATAAATTCCGACAAAAAGGATAGTAAGTGCTTATAAGTCTAATAAAATATACATTTTATTGAAAACATTAAAACAATACAAAGATTCAAATACATGTAGAGTATCAAAAATAGGGCCACAACTATACATGAATATACATGTAAAAGATACCCTGGATGAGCTCCCTGATGAAGCTTGGGCGAAACGCGCATTGGGTCCTGGTAACCAGGTTATACACAACCCTATTTGGATGCATCACTTGATGTAAGTACTGTGCTTTTCTTTCTCCTTTTTTGTGCATACCACTCTCTTTGTAATATCTACGGATTCATGTGGACACGTATGTTCCTGTGTATCCTGGGCATCTTTTACAAGCCAAAACCTGAAGAGGAACAATCAGAGGAAAAGTGTAATAGAAACATGTCATTCACCACTTCTGTATTTATCAACCACTCCTGGTTTTGACTTCCAAATATAGATGTAAAATATTGACCAAATACTGAATGTGTGAACGTGACCTAAAATTGATAAAAACTCTGATGGCAAAAACGGACTCACCGACCAAACAGTGATGAAACTAGGATCCAGCACCGTTATGGAAATTGCTTTGTTTTTTTCATGCACAAGTAAAAAAAAGTGAATATATGGATGAGACCAATGCAAGGGTGATTTAGTGACAATCTCTGCGCAACACCAAAGCCCCATTATAATAATGTGCCAAGGATTTGGATGAACTGTGCTATGGGAAAGCAGGCATGTTCTGCAGTGTTAGGTGATACATAGGATTGGAAACAGAATTTGCAATGTGTAAAAATGAAAATATCCATGTAATTCAGAAATATTGTCATTCTCTCTGACCTACCGCTCTATATAATATCGCACAGCGTAGAGTATTATGAGACGGGCGCTGCACGAAACCCAACCACTAACTACACTGTGCAGTTATTAATTATGATTGAAAGAGACAGCAACTGGAGTGTCTGCCGATCAGCCGCCAGTACCGCTGCTGTTACCGCTGCTCGCACACAACAGCTCCCTCATGTCAATGATTATTACAAAACAGATGTTCGGGAAGTATGTCAGCAGGATTCCTACTGAAGTGGAATATTCTGACAGTCCAGCAGCGAGGAGGATGAAATCTCACATGTGCAAATCCCAACGATGCCTGGTTCCGATCACCGAGACATACAAATGGCAGAATCGCCGCAGTGCAAGACCAGTTCTGTTTCGTAGGCAAGTAATAACGGGGACTTATCTTACAAAACAGAACACAATATAAGACATATAGCTAAGATAGGCAATATAATAAAATACAGCTATGGCACACACTTTATGTAACCATTGAGCAGACTTACCAAAATTTGTTTTGGGGGAATAGGCATGAACATCCTGGGGATGTTCCTGATTCGTTCAGTAATGACTACTTTTGGGCAGGTTTTATGTAAGCTTGTTCCAGTTTGGATCAAGATGTGGCAATTTTTGGTGCATCGTCTCTGAATATTCTGGACAGTTGACAAGCATACCGGTAGAGTATGCACAACTATAAGGGTGCGTCCACACGAGATGTAATCTGTGTGGATGAGATAAGATCCACAATGCTGGTACTGATTAATCCAACCCCACACATTAGATGGCTGTTGGCCAAACGATGATCCGGTAGATCTTTCGGTCAGCAGTCATCTCTCCCATACACAGGAGCCATCGTTTGGCCAAGCGTTCATGTGTTCTCCATGAGAAAACAACTAACAAACATGTTTGGCAGTAGCTCATCTCAGGGAAAACACTGTAAGCGGCAGTTAGAAATCAGACATGCCCTTTCAACATTTCTCCTGACCATCAGTAGGGACCAAATTTGTAGGCCTGTATGGAAAGTCACTCATGTAGACGAGAACATTGGCTTTCACTGGTCAGTGACGAGCTGCCCGTTCGGCCAATTCATATCACAAAGAATACATATTTTTGACCATAGACTAAGGCCTTTTTCTTCCATCAATATTTTTGGTATTTGGTCATTATTTGCAAACCAAAATCAGAAGTGGAACCTAGAGGAAAACTATTATTTGAAGATTCACAGCTTGTCCCCAAAGGTGGTCAATACTCAAGTGTGAACAGCACCTTGTATGTATAACAATGGCTTCAGTGTAATACACATACTTGTAGAAACTGCATACGTACAAATCCAAATTTTGTTTGCTCGCCAACAATGTCATGTAGTGTATTTGCAAAAACTTTCATCCCCATACCTTACAGGCAGGACATAGGACTACCATGGTGGCATTTTTTGAATCAGAGCCTGGCACTGAATTTCTGTTGCTGCTTGCCATACTGTCAAAACAAGCTAGTGCCAGGTGGATCTTATTAGGTGCACCTTAAAGGGATAACCAGCAATACCAGACACAGTTCAAGGACAAGAGTAGTGCTGTTTTTGAAAAAAAAAAACAGCCCCAACATTTTTTTACGCAGGTCCACAGTTATCAGTATTATTCTGCATGCCCACAGTAATGTGTGTTAAGGTTTCTATATCAGTTAATGGTAAAACACAAAAAATGAGGAGTATAGTCAATAATATTTTGATAAGAGTTTATTGGATGTAATTCTCCCATCTCCTAAAAATATGAGCCTCCTAATTACTGGTAAAACCAGCACAGCCGCTCATAAAAAACACATCTATTCATAGCCGACGTTCAGATCAGGTTTAGAAATAGTTCCATAAAGCCACAGGGAATGAGACTAAAATATTGGACATCGTGAATATATATAATATCGCTTAGGACAACATCCCATTCCTCAAACTCTTTCCGAGCCAATATATATTTCTTTTTCACAAAATGCTAATCCATTTTTTGCTTGACTAAGTCCTGTGGCCTGTTCCACAGTGGGTGTCTTCTGGAGGAAAAGAAGGTTCAAAAGGTTAAAATAAATGTAACACGTTCTCACTGCTCAGATATCCCACAAGTGAGACCTTTAAAATAACAAGAAAAAAAAAAAACATTCCTTGATAATCAGCGGATGATACTTCTCCGATTCTCGTTCCAAATTCTGTTTTGCATTTTATTTTGGATCGTTTCTCTGCCCACCCTTATTCATCCGATATTTACTAAGCTCGCTCTATAATGAGACAAGAACGGGATCGAGGGCCAAGGCATGAGAATATCAGTAAATCAACTCGGAGAGAAAAAGAAAAATGGATTTGAAACATATGTTTATTTAGAATTGTGCTGATTTTAGTAGTCGAGGACAGAACAACTGGACTTCCACATAGGTGCCGCCGGCCAAAGTGCTCAATCAATCAAGACGGGTTCTCCGGGAATCGTGATAAGCTGTGCAGAAGAGGTGGCATTTGCATTTTTTGGGCGCATATTACTATGGTCTGGAGTGTAACGATAACCAAACACATCAGATAAGGCTATTATTTCTCCTGACTCCACCGTAAACATGCAGGCACACTTGGCCGAGTATGAACGTTTTTTCAAGGGTGGGGGGGCGTATAAGCTGCTGCCAGATCCCTGTGCCATATGAAGAGAGGATTGGGCATATTGCATGTCAACCTTGAATTTCCTAACAGATGGCACTGTTAAGGTCAGTTTACACTGGACAATTTTGCAGTGCTGAATTATTGCCGATTGGTAAATATTAAATCAATCGGCAGTAGTTTAGCAGCCTGTTTACACAAGTAGACCAATTTTCAGATGCGCCCTAAACTATCAGTAATTGGCTGCCATTTTTCTCGACAGCACAGGTTCTCTTTACACAGGACGATGTGCTGATGAGAATGATATCTTTTGGGAAAACCAGAAGATCATTTTATGAGTGTTTTGCTCATTTGTCAGGTGATTAAGAATATTTACTAGGAAGGTTCATTTCACAATAATCTTGTGGTGTAAAAGGACCTTACAACCCAGCCGAGTTTTATCTACTATGTAAGGGCAGCTTTAATGCCGGCATTCAGGGACAGCGTTAGGGGTAGGCAGACTAGACATCTTCCTAGAGTCCCTGATACTCCAAGGCCCCCAGCCAGTGATGTCACCTCGTGGCCGTTAGGCAGCCCGTGAGTCAGGGAGGCCTGGCACGAGCACTGGCTTCCCACCCGCATCGTGCATTCAACTGTATCAGCTTCATAGATGGACTACACCGTGTGCAGAATTATTAGGCAAAT